>JAVJIF010013223.1:0-139201 GCA_038442645.1 Agave tequilana
GGTTTGTATATGTAGACCTAAAGAAGAGGGAGGATTGGGTATTAGAAAATTGTCTCATATTAACAAAGCTCTGGTATCAGGCTTGTCTGGAGAATGTGCACTTCTTCATCCCTTTGGGAAAACTGGATGAAAACTCATTATTTAAAGGATGCTCATATATCAGAAATTTTATCAACATTGTTAGACTCAGGCACATAGGAGTGGATATGTTGCTCAAAGGATATAGCCTTGTCTCATATGCACAAAGGTTTGGGAAATGGTAATGATATATTCTGTTTTATGATAAGTGGATCAATCGAAATACAACATTAATTTCACAGCTTGATACTCTGCAAATGCCAGTTCACATAAAGAACCGGAAAGCGGAAGTAAGGAAATAGGGAAGTATAATTGCTCACTTCCCTATCTATCCAAACACCGAAAAAGGAAAATAAGAAAACCTCTTTTCCTTTTATCTTTTCTTTTTACACAACCATTTCCTCACTTCCAGACCGCTACAGTTAATTTTGTGGTCATGTAAATCTCATTTGTAAAAAATGTCGCACAAAACAGTTAATTTTTTGACCATATAAATCTCACTTGTATTCTAATTACAGTTTATTTTTTATTTTTCTTAATTAATTTTTATTTTAATATTATTTTACGGTCAACTTTGTGGTCAACTTTTCCACTTCCACTTTCACATTACCATCCAAACACCGGAAAAGACAAAATATTTTTCAAACCACTCTTCCTAACAACATCCAAACACCAGAAAACTTACTAACCAATTCCCAAGTTCCAAAGGGAATTATTACTACTTCCTCAATTCCTCACTTCCTCACTTCCACCCTTAACCAAACAGGCCCAATTGAAAATGGTAAATGGGTTCTTAAAGACAAATTCCTGCTGCCTGTTTGGAATATCATACAAAGCCAGGAAATTGAAAAAACTGGATACTCTGATACATGGAAATGAAATGCCAACAGCACAGGATGTTTCAGTTTTGCAGCTACCTGGAATTTGGGCAGAATTCCTGAACCTTCTTATCAATTTGCTGATATTGTTTGGTTTAAATCACACAGCCCTAAGATGTCAGTATGCCTTTTGAGAGCATTGCATTCAAAACTTCTCACAATAGACTTTTTGAAAAATCTGGGTATTATTGTTCAAGACAATTGTGTTCTGTGCAGAAATGATCAAGGGAGCATCCATCATCTTTTTTTCAACTGTCTATTTTCTGCTTACATGTGGTCATTATGTAAGCTGAAACTTGAGATCCATGGATCTTCCATTGGAACTTTGCAGGATGAAGCCTCTTTGATTCAAACAAAATTCAAATCTAGGAAAGAAAACAACTACACTGGCCAAGGTGATATTGCAGGCTACTGTATGGCATATTTGAAAGGAGAGGAATATAAGGGTTTTCAATCAAAGAAGCGACATAAAATCCTTGTATTTAGAAGACTATATGAAGATGTCAGACTTCTACTTCGTACATGCAATTGGAAATTTGATAGGTCTCAAAATGAGCTTGCTATTTTTTCTAATTGGAATGTATAAGATCTTTGTATCTTTCATCAGTTAACTTGGAAGGATTGTTTGCTTAGGTCAAAATGAGAAGTGACGACAAAGGTCCTCTCCTTACCTTTTGAAATGGGTACACATAACCTTTGCAAGTTACTGTTGTGTATTTATTTTTGAGATTTATGATCAATAAGCATATTTACCTTTTCAAGAAAATATACTTTAAATACTGGAATAATCAAATGTAATATACCTATGCTTTGTCATAAACCATTATGGTATAATTTTCTCATTTTGAAACTAAGACTAAGAAATTTTTTTAATTATCTTATTATCTCAAATGAGGAGGAGACTCTGAAAATTATTCAAAGACTTTATAGGTCTAATAAAGGATGTCAAAAGTCATAATAATGTGGTCATGAAGAGTTAAATCTCCGACTGACACCACTTGAAAATAAAGGTTGTTAAGTCATTTGTCTGACCCTGAAAATATGAAGTCATTTTGATTAAGAGTCTTTTTAGGAGTGTAGTCCTAGTTTCATCGAGAGAGATGGAGTTATACCCATAGTAAAGTTTACTGACATAAGAAACCTAACCTACTTGATTGAGAGCTGGTTCCATGAAAGAGAATCAATGTGGTAGTAACAAACAGGACTGGTGATACTCGTGTAAAGCATCAACCCGGATATAATTATATCTTATATGTAGCGTTTTAGCTACTACCCCTTCTCTATGGTGACGATACTCTTATGATACAGCTAAAATCTTAATAAGTTCAACGCATGTAGTGTGGAGGGTATAACATCTAGTTATAGTACCTTTAGAGAACTTACCTACGTGAGAGAAATTGTGATGTCCGCGAATGGGGGGATAGGATTGACCTTAGAAACTCTCATGAGTCAGTTACTGTGAGCATGACCATTAACGCTCAACCAGCTCGCTCAATTGATGAGGACTTACCGTGTATGCCTTTCATCAATATCTGGCTAAAGATGCCTAATTCAAGGTGTAGTCTATTATGTCTCTCAGTTGGTGATGAACTCACTAAGAGTAAATTCAAGGCTGCAAGCTATTTACCCTGAATCCACAGTATGAGGTTGCCCAATCTTATTCGTGTTTTATGTTTTTTATTTGTGGTTTGATTTATTTACATCATGTTGTTTTATTTTGTCGTCTCTGAAACTTAAGTTTTTGGAGAGGACTGATAAAAAAAAAAACTTTCATTTTAGTTATTTTGACCAAGTCAAATATAGACCAAGTCTCAGGATCCAAGTCAGTTGAGCATATCTCTCAACTGCTTGAATTTTCTGATAGAGTTGTTACAACAATTGGGGATTTTAAGGCTATAAATAGAACCCTAGCTCAGTTTTCAGCACACAGTTCTCATTTTCTCTTTTTGCTCTCTGAAATTTCTTTTGAGGCCTGCTCTTCGTGAGAGGGCTTCAACCTAAATCAAAATTTTCTCTCCTTATTTTTTTTTGGGCAACCAATCTGAATCTGTGTGAAAAGACCTGGTGCTAGCGTCTGAGCCCAAGTGCTGATGATTCTGAGGGAGTCTTTACCGCTAGTTGACGGGGCCAATTCGACGTCCGGACGAGAAGACCAGCCATTTGTCTTCTAGGCAGTGCGTCGCACGACTACATCTCCCAGGCCAGCCATCTTAATCTTTGTTTTAATTTTGTTGCATTTTAGTAATTGATACATGTTAATTTGATTTGTGCTAAGTTTTAATTATTACATGTTTTAATTTAAAAGAAAATAGGGATAAATTTTCAAAAAGGTTCAACAAGTTGGCCTGAGTCGGTTAGAGCACAAGCTCCCGACGAGTCACCGGTTCGAATCCTACAATGCGAACATTTATTCTCCCACTGACGTGGTCTCGTCCAGGCCCCAGTTTGCTCCCGGTGGTCGTCGGTGAATCCCGTCGGCATTGAGTTAATTAGCAAAAAAAAAAAAAAAAATCATGCTCGATTTTTCGATAAAGGGTGACTTGCACGAACCATTGGGGCTCAAACTCGAGCAGCCATACTGAATCTTGAGTAGTAGCCTGAATGTGTGATAGATGAAAGAAAAGTAGTGAATCCAAGACAAGAAGAATGGAACTTTCTGCATTACAAAGATAATTAACCAATATAGGTCAGATATCAAGTTGACCACACGACTAATTATGCTCAAGATATTCCTCTAGAAAGACTGCTGACTTCTTTTACAAATTTTTTACATTTTGTTAAAAAAAAATAAAAAAAGAAAAATCGAGCCCTTAATTAGGACATGTCCCTTTATAAAATGTACCCATCCCTGGTAGAAATCTTCATACCGAATCTTTGACATAAATTGGAAGGACATATCATTTTCTCACCTGAACAAAGAACCCACCAGATAGCATGAAGGTCATAATTGTAACAGAGTGTATGTTCTACTTTGCTTACCAAAATTTGGCAAAATGTTCCATGTGTAACTAATATCAGTTAGTACTGCTGAAATCAACATCATATTTTGAAGGCAGGAAGAAAAAAATGTATACCAACATAAATATGCGATAGCAGGATCACCAGTCCTCTAAAATCTAGAGAGAAGAGCATATGTCATTATTTGTTAAACATATTTGAGAATCTGCAGTACAGGCATGTTTGCTGTGTTTGTAGAAGAAGAATCTTAAGGAATAGAATAGAAGGCAGCAAATTTATGATAACTTTTGCTAGAACAAGACCTACTTTTAGTAGGGAGATGACATGTCAATGTAGATTCACAAAAACACTCTCAAATTCGATCATGATCAATTTACCTCAGAGGCAATGATGCAGAGGAATACCGTCAACATGCTATTATGTGTGAGTGTTTCATACATGTTTGTACCCTTCTTTCTATGTTTCATTAAGTTCAAACGCCGTGGGGTTTTGCCTCACGGTTTTATCTAAAAAGAAAAAAAGAAACACTGTGAAAACTGGGCTTAATCCCACCATGAAGTATACTATCAGCAAGAACACAACAGGCAGGATAAGATCTAAAGGCAGACCGCTCATGTTTCGTGCAACAAAGTATGCACTGAGCTTGTACATGTCCACCGATCTCTCCTTCATCAACATTGCCCACTCTCGAGGGAAAGTGAAAATAGCTGTGAACACAGGAAAAAAGCCCCAAAACACCGAAATAAAGAACAGTAGTCCAGCCTGCACTAGTTCAATACTCTCTAAAGTTAGACTCAATCAAGCCGTGCAAATAGCATCAACGAGTAATGCATGCATGTCTACAATTAAGTCACTAACCTGACCTTACAGTTGTTTCGGAGAAGCACTAGAATCCCACCACAGCAGTCCTGTTATAAATGCAGTTGATAGAACTTGTGTCACCCGAACACAGCTCAAGTAATCATGGTGCCTCTCTTTGAGGCCTTTACAAAAAAGATTGTTAAATTGTTCCCACCAATTAGCACCTGAGTCTCCTGACTTGGATGATGCTATTTGAATCTTCTTGAATCTTCCATCTACTGTCAAGTTGCACAGGCTTTAGAAGCTGCTGCTGCTTCTCCACACGTGCAACCCTGATTCAAAAGCTCCAACAAGATACTGCACAGGAAATTGAATTAAAATTAATAAGAATTACTAGCGTACAACTGCAATCAGTCTATAATTTTTCGTATGTGAGCTTAAAATTGTGTGATTCTTCTCATGATGATGTTACATGTAAAATTATAAACTGCATTCAATTTATAATTTTTCATATTTTGTTTACTTAAACACGACTGATAAATCACTAGCTAATTCTGAATGATATCCCCACTAGCTATTAATGTCCGATATAAAGTTCTCAAGTCTAAAACTTCATGACAATGATAATGAATTAGAAAACTAAGGAAGCATTGCTAGCTGTTTATTTTAGTGTGATCTCAGCATATATACCCGTGTGTACTTGTGAAATTACATATATCATCTAGCCTTTAGCATATTTCCCTATATGACATATTTTGTGTTATTGTGCAGACAAATCTTTCTGTCAGCCAGGAATCAGAGAAAACTGAATTGGTGATGAACTTTAAAAGTTTGAGCTTTAAGTCAACTTTTGCATTTGCAAGATAAAATTCGAAGCAATTAGCCCAACTTTGTTAAAGCTGTGGAGCCTGATTGTCGACCTTGACGGAAATCGCCCTCAGATAAGTATTACACAAAAGAACTGCGAGGCCGAGTTGCAGTGAGAGTTAGGAAGTCAGGAAGTCCATCCTGGGTGACTCGGAGGTGGCGGCCTCGGGAAGAGTCTCCCAAGGACTGAACTGCCTCGCTGACTCTTAGAGTAAAAGCGTACTACAGGTGAGTGCGAACGAGCTTGGAGTTTCAGATAGAGGCATGTTCAAGTGTTCGGGGGATCACTCGGAGTCGCAAGAGGAGCACTCCGTGCAACAGAACAGAAGAACATCCCCGAGGCGCAATGAGACGCAGAGAATGTGGTCCAGCCCGGAATCTTCGCGATAAAGGAAACTCAAGTCACGTGTCAAGGACAGTTTAGAAATGTCACAACTTGTAACCCTTCCCTATAAAGGAGATGTGCCATAATTAGGAAAAAAGTGGTAAAAAGTTGGAGCTATTGTAAAGAGTGATTATGAGGTCTTCTTAATCTCCTTGTAATCTCTCGATAATAGTAGATTTGCGAGCGACTCTATAATTTTTCCTATTTTGAGTTTTTCACGTAATTTCCGGTGTTCTTTGTGTGTTATCTTTTGATAGATCTGTGATATTTTTCTTTTCTTTTGATCTGATCTGGTTCTTGTTCATCGCCATCAAGAAAGTTCTTACCGTAACAACTGGTATTAGAGCTTTTGATCGAGATGACTAATGAAGAAAAGATCAGAGTTGAAAGATTCAACGGCGTGAACCTCGGATTCTAAAAGACGCAGATCAAAGACTACCTATATCAAAAAGATCTTTATCCTCCTCTCAACGGAAAGACCCACAAGCCAAAAGAGATGTCTAATGGTGAGTGGGAGATTCTAGATCAGAAAGCCCTAGAGGCTATCCGATTGTCCCTAGCATCAATGATTGCCTTTAACGTTTCTAGGAAAAAAGGATTAAAGACTTGATGGCGGCGCTATCGAAGATGTACGAGAAACCCTCGGTATCAAATAAGGTATTCTTGATGAAGTTGTTCAACCTAAAGATGGCTGACAGCGAAAGCGTTGCTGGGCATCTCAACGAATCCAATACGCTAACGAGCCAGTTAAAATCGGTTGAGATCAATTTTGAAGACGAAATCAGAGTGTTGGTTCTTTATCTTGTATGCTGAAGGCCTAGGATGGTCTCGTGATGGCGGTGAGCAATTCCTGTGGGACAGGAATCTTGAAGTTTGATGATGTGATGGGTGGTATACTTCTTAGCGAAGAGGCGCGCAGGAAGTCTTCAGGGTCGGCTGAGACATTAGGGAGTGCCCTTAGTGTCGATCAGAGCGGGAGGTCTGGGAATAAAGAAAAGAAAAGGAATGGGAGGTTGAAATTCAAAATGGAGAAACGTACATTCAAGCCGAGAGATGCGAGATGTTGGCGGTGTGGTGAGATAGGGTATATTCAGAAGGACTACAAGCAAATGAAGGATGGAGAAGGCAAAGGCAAGAAGAAAGATTCAGCGTATATCACGGAGAGAGATGGATCTGATGCCTTGATTCTCTTCTTGGCTGAGTCCAGCGAGTCATAGGTTATTAACTCTGGTGCCTCTTTTCACGCCACTTCTAGAAAAGATATCTTTCAAACTATGTGAAAAGTGAATTTGGGAAGGTGGGCTTGGAAGATGATGAACCATGTCGGGAAAGGCGATGTCGTGGATAACGTCCCTAATGGCTCGACAGTGAAGTTGAGAAACGTCAGACATGTACCGAAGTTGAAGAAAAATCTAATCTCTATTGAACAGCTTGCGAACGGAGGGATGAAGACCACCTTCGATAGTGATGCATGCAAGACCACTAAAGGTGCCATGGTGATAGCCCACAGGAAGAAGAAAGGTACCCTTTACATGACGTTGGTTCAGGGCTATCAATTTCAGTTCTTCGTCGGAGGCAGATGTCAAGGTGTAGCATCAGAGACTTAGGCATATGAGCAAGAAGGGAATGAAAGTGATGCTCTTCAAGGATAAGATACCGAGTTTGAAGTCTGTTAAACTAGACTTCTGTTAAGACTGCGTCTATGAAAAGCATAAATGAGTTAGTTTCTCCACGATGAGAAAGACTCTGAAGGCAGAAAAGTTGGAGTTAGTGCATACCGATATCAGGGGTAAGGCTTCAGGTCCCTCTCTCAGAGACTCAATGTATTTTGTGAGCTTCATCGATGATTCTAGTAAGAAAGTCTGGGTGTATTTCTTGAAACATAAGTCGGATGTGTTCAATGTCTTTAAGAAATGACTGGCCCAAGTCGAAAATGAATCAGGTCGGAAGCTTAAGTGCTTGAAATCCGACAATAAAGGCGAATACTGCGATGGCAGATTTGAAGAGTTCTGTGCAAGTCAGGGAATCTAAAAAGTGAAGACGGTTTCTGAAAACCCTCATCAAAATAGAGTGGCAGAGTGCATAAACAAACTATTCTGGAGCGTGCCAGAGAATGCTGATACACGCTGGCGTGCCCAAGCAGTTCGGGACAGACGCAGTCAACACGGCAGTGTATCTGATCAATAAAAGACCCTCGGTGTTTCTGAACTGTGAGATTCTCGAGGAGACGTGAACCAATAAAGAAGTAAACCTGAATCACTTGCGTACATTTGATTGTATCTCTTATGTCCATATTGAGCTAAGTCACGGGAGCAAGTTGGACTCAAAGTCTAGGAAGTGCATCTTCATTGATATGCAGCTATCGGTTTTGGGATCTCGATAACCGCAAGATCTTTAGGCACAGGAATGTAATTTTCAATGAGCAAAAAATGTACAAAGACTTGTAGATAGAGAGAAGCACTTTGGAGAATGATTTCAGAGTGGCACCTCAGAGCACTCTTGAGTAGCAGCATACTGCAGACTCAGAGTTCGTCGAACTTGAAAGATGCTCTCGTGCATAAGACTCGAAACATTTTTTAGGGGAATGTGAAACCCGAGTAGTGCCTCCGACCCACAAACTGAGCTGAGGCGCTCAACCAGGAAGACGAAGGCTCCATAATGATATTCTCCTGGCTTACACTATCTGTTATTGACTGACAGTGGTGAGCCCGAGTGTTATAAGGAGGCTTTATAGGTGGAAGCCAGGCTGAGTGGGAGCTTGCTATGGATGACTAGATAGCGTCTCTTATGGAGAACCAAATGTGGGATTTGGTTGAACTGCTAAAGAGCAAGCATGCCATGCATAACAAGTGGGTATACCGAGTGAAAGACGAGAATAATGGCACCAGGAGATACAAGACAAGGCTAGTTGTGAAGTGATTTCAACAGCGAGAAGATATTGACTTCAACAAGATTTTCTCTCATGTTGTAAAACTTACTACCATTTGATTTGTGCTTAATATTATGGCAGTAGAGGATTTATATCTGAAACAACTAAATGTTAAGGCCGCATTTCTCCATGGCAATTTGAAAGAGGACATTTACATGTTACAGCCACAGGGTTATATCATGCCCAGGAAGGAGCAATTGGTCTGCAAGCTAAAAAAGAGTTTTTATGACTTGAAACAGGCTCTCTGAAGCAGTGGTATAACTGGCAGAAGAATTTTCAATGAAGGACTTGGGTCCTGTGAGAAATTTTTTTGAAATGAGGATAAACAAATAGAGAGAATACAGGTCGTTGAAAGTATTAAAGGTCGAGTACTTGAAAAAGGTGCTGAAGAAGTTTAACATAACAGATGCTAAATCTGTAAACGTTCCACTCGGAGATCACTTCAAGCTATGCACAGACCCCTACGATAGAAGATGAGAAGGCTCTCATGTCAGAGATGCCTTATGCATCAGTTATAGGTAGCCTGATATATACTATGATCTACACGAGACCAGCCATTACTCAAGCAGTGAGAGTTGTCACCAGATACATGAGCAACCCTGAGAAGGAGCACTGGAGAGCTGTGAAGTGGATTCTGAGATATCTGAAGGACAGTTCAGATATTGCATTGTGCTATGGAGGCACGTACGTTCAGCTGCTGGGATATGTTGACTCTGACTTTGCAGGTGATGTAAACAGTCAGAAGAGTACCACTAGTTATGTCTTCACTTTGGGAAGTGGAGCTGTGAGCTGGGTGTTGAGGCTGCAGAAGATAGTTGCCTTGTGAACGATGACGATGGAGGTCGAGTATGTCGCAGTGACAGAAGCTTGTAAGAAGCTGATATGGCTGAATGATTTTTTTGAAGGAGCTCGAGAATGAACAGGAGGCTCCGTCACTGTAGAGTGACAGTTAAGCAGATTGACCTTGCAAATAATCCGATCTATCACGACAGAATCAAGCACATTGATGTGCAGTACCACTTCATTCGCAAGTGTTGAAGGATGGTTTGTTCACTGTTGAAGATACACACGAGTCAGAATCCAACACATATATTGTCGAAGGTGGTCACGATGGAGAAGCTAAAAAGTTGTTCAGCTTATGTGGTTTTTCAAACCTGAGATCCAAGTTTGGGTCGCTCAGAGTCACTATTAGTCGGGAACGAGAGGAGGAAGAGAAAGAGATGAGATGAGATGTTGTGTCGGCTATCAATCTCCAAGTAGGAGATTGGTATAGAGCCTGATTGGAGAATCATCCTTGGAGAAGTATTATGCCTGAAAAACTACGAGGTCCAATCGTAAGGGAGTTAGAAAGTCAGAAAGTCCATCTTGGGTGACTCGGAGGCGGAGCCTCGGGAAGAGTCTCCCAAGGACTGGACTCCTCGCTGACTCCCCAAGTAAAAGCGTACTACAGGCGAGTGTGGGCGAGCTTGGAGTTTCAGATGAAGGCATGTTCAAGTGTTCGGGATCAGGAGATCACTCAGAATCTTGGGAGGAGCACTCCGAGTAACAGAACAGAGGAATATCCTCGAGACACAGTAAGGCACGGCGAATGCGGTCCAGTCTGGAAGCTTCACAATACAGAAAACTCAAGTCACGTGTCAATAACAGTTTAGGAATGTCACAACTTGTAATCCTAATTTTCTCTATAAAAGATGTGTCATAATTAGGAAAACGGTGGTGAAAACCTAGAGCTATTGTAAAGAGAGGCTGTGAGGTCTTCTTCTTAATGTCCCTGTAATCTCTCGATAATAGTGAATTTGCGAGCGACTCTGTGGTTTTCCCTGTTTTAGGTTTTTCACATAATTTCTGGTGTTTTCTATGTGTTGTCTTTTGATAGATCTGCGATCTTGTTCCTTTCTTTTGATCTGATCTGATTCTTGTTAATCATCATAAAGAAAGTCCTTACCCTAACAAACTTAACAACATATCAGCGAACACATTACCTCAACTTATCCACATATGCACCAAATTTATTCAAGTGGTACAGAAATGGAAAGTTGAGGATAGGTTTGCTATGTATTGCAAAAGTTATGTTAGTTGTAATTTAATTCATTGATAGTTGTCATCAAATTCTCTTTCTATTAACTACTTCACCAACAAAATAACTCGAAATACACATGGTCACATATATGCTAGAAAACCTTCATTAAGTACAATTACATGTACACATTTATACATATATCCACGAGGTCCTTAGCTTCATGTGTCTTGTGACAGGATTTTAATGAACAATATTTTCATTCACTAAAATGTAAACTTGTTATTATAATTTTAGTGAATTAATGTGACAAAGGGCTGGACCCAAATAGATTTTGGAGGCAAGGCTGCAGCACATCCTTAATTTTATCTAAATATTCTAAACATCAATGTTATTAAAACTTCATGTAGTCAAAAAAATGTGTACCCCTAGCAGAACTCAAGCATATCTGAAACAGTGGAATGGGATACCAACTCTAGGGTATTCATGCATGAAAAAGTTTAGCTCTCTGAAGAAAATTTAGTAACTAACTACGTAAAAATGCAGGAATTAGATTAAACAATTTACTCTCGTGGATGTCCATGGGTGCTGGTTCTTCCATGTCCGAAGTCCCTATTTCCAGTTACAACCTTATCATCCACCTCCTAAAGGATTGATTTATCATTGATACTTCCATTGGCGAGATCAATAAGAAATTCTACTGGATTCATGGCTAAGAGTGTAGAGCAACCAATGGAGGAAAAGTACACCATTGCCTCGGATGCCTTTCCAAAATACAAGGAACTGCCTTTGCCCAAGAGAATAAACTTGTCAAACTTGTTGAATAGCCTGATTGATGGCTGGTGTAGTAGTAACCAGAGTCTTCCCAGCTTATGGCAATTACAAGATACAGATTTCCTAGTTGATTAGAATTACTAAGAAGTTCTATTATTTTCCAGAAAATTAAGTTAGTGAAGAGCTTACATTGGCAAAGTTGTGCAGTGTTTGAGTGATGCGAAGTGCAGTAGTTGATTCCAGACCAGATGTTAGTTCATCCAGAAAAAGTAATGAAGGGTTAAGTAAGATTTCATTGCCAATGCAGACTCGTTTCCTTTCACCACCGGAGATTCCTCTTACAAATGCTCCCCCAACTGTAGTATCTTGGCACCTGCAGTAAAAGGCCCATTTGTAACTCTGCTATGCACATAGGTTCTGACTTCTGATAATTGACACAGATAGCATACAGTTGATAATGAACTAGTTATGATACGTGAGGTATTTATGCAAGCAACTGTAGTTTGTAATGTTTCTCTTGTGGGAAACGAAAGCTAAACTATCTTTAATTTGATAAGATGCATCGGATTTGGTGGACCTTTTCTTCTTTTATCCACAGAAAAAAAAATACACGATTAGATGGGGACTGTGAATGCATATTAATTTGAGCAGAATTTTGTCCAAGTGCCATACTGATAAGTTCACTCTTCCACTGGTCTAGAAAAGTTCTTTATGCAATTGCTGTCAACAGTTTCCCTGTGGCCAGCAACAGTAAAGAAATAACTAATACCAAATTTTTGCGTCTGGATTATCCATGTTTCGAAGTTTCCCATCAGTTCATTCTGCAGGATAATTCTCATCGTCGCAACTTTGTGGGGTATTCCCAGAAGATAAGTTAGGCTTGGTTGTGTGTTTCCTAGCTTTGGTTACATGTGAAGAATGAGATCATGGTTGTGGTAGGTCCATTGGTAACATAATTGACCACAATTTTGATGATGACGATGATTATTATCGTATCTTGTTGAATTAACCCAGAAGAGTAAAGAACTACTTCTCCAAATGAAGTTTGAAATGCTGAATCTAACTTCACATTGAGTTTATGAATTGGAAGGTCTTACCTTTCAAGCCCAAGCAGGGCGAGTCCTGGATTTTCAAAGGCCTAGGGCGAATGTAGAAAATGTTCCCCTATATAAGAATACTATTTTTTAAAGAAAGAATAAGCATACTAATTAGACTTTTTTTCCTATGCGATAGGTATACTAATTAGTAGCATAATGAATGAAATGGGAAAGAGGCTACTTCAACATGAAAGTATTTACAGTGACCCTAAAAATAAACAGATTGGGGGGTGGCAACAAGAAAAATAGACTACTTAAACATGGATGCATGATGTTTAGAAATTAGAATGAGACCATTCTTTGAAATAGCATACTAATGTTTTTTTTTAGAAAGAATAAGCATACTAATTAGACTTTTTCCCCCATGCGATAGGTATACTAATTAGTAGCATACTGAATGAAATGGGAAATAGGCTACTTAACATGAAAGTATTTACAGTGACCCTAAGAATTCACAGATTGGGTGTCAAAATGAAAAATAGACTACTTAAACATGGATGCATGATGTTTAGAAATTAGAATGAGACCATTCTTTGAAATAGTATCAAGCACCCCCAAGACACTGCAGCATGAACATTGAAGCAACAAATACAGATTTGATGACAACAAGAATGAAGACTATTATTTGAACATACACAAATGCATGATTATTAGAATGAGACCGTATGCAAAATATCAAATTTTCTAGACAACATACAAATCAAATGTATAAAAAACTAAAAATGCACAGACTTTGAGACATAAGCACAAGATGACAAAAAGAACAAAGACGAGTTAAACACAGACGCATTATGATCAAAATGATACTGTTTGAAAACTCCCAAAATTGGCTTGGCCACCTCCAACTCAAAATTATGTATAAAAAACTGAAAATAATAAAAACACATTTAAGATATAAGCACATGAAGCACTAAAAATCCTATCTTTAGCATCAGACTGAGTTCTGCACAGTACCCGTTTGAAAAAAATGCAAAATCGAGACAGAAACAAAAAGGTCTGCAAAATCGAGACAGAAACAAAAAGGTCACACTGAATTCCGGAAGCAACCCGGTTAAGAAAATGCAATACCGAGACAAGAAACAAAAGCCCACATGAAATGTGAAGGTATAACAAGCAAAATGAGACTGAAACTGAAAAAGAACAATGGGTTTTACCTTTGGAGATCGGCGACGATTTCATGAGAGAAACGACTATGACGAGATGAGTGTCAAAATTGGTGTAGATGAAGAGGGAGACAAGTGAAGAGGGCCATAGAGGAGACGAAGGAGGCACCTCTGGTTTCACCATTGGAGATTAAGAGAGAGAGAGGGGAGGCAATGGAAGAAGGGGAAGAGCCACTGAGAGAATGTAGGCGAAAAGGTTTTTATACTCGGCTTCACTTGAGAGGCCCGGGTTCAAGTCCCGGCAATGGAATAATTTTCTTTTTGTTTTAAGAGAATATTCAATTTTATTTAGTTTTTTAACAAAGTAAAAACAAAATAAATCATCTCCTAAAAAAACTTCGAACACAGTGGGAGTCGAACCCACGATCGGAAGTTAGACGCGCTAATGCACTGCAGATCTGGTCCTGTTGTTGAAAGCATCTCTCTCAATTTACAAAATAGAAATACTAGTCTAAAAATTTTGCACCCCCCCGCCCCAAAAAAAAAAGCTTTGGGCCCGTCGCCCTGAGCCCCAAGCTCTAAGAAAACATTCATAGCCCTCTCTTCCTTCTGTTGTTTTGTTAGGGTTTGTGGAAGACAAAGGCGAGCAGCATAGATTAGAGTCTTTCTCACGATCAAGTGCAGGAAGACGACATCTTGCAGCACAAAACCAATCCTGGGATAAATGGGAACCATAAAGTGTCTCCATGTGCAGTGACTAATGCCACTTATTATACATACCAGTACTAGTTCTAACTTTTATGATTAGGGCATAAATACCTTTCCTTAAGTGATCTTGAATATGCTTTATCATTGTAAGTGATGCTGCCTCCATGATATCTAGTGTCCACTCTTCCACTGACAAGGTTAAGTAGAGTTGTTTTACCACCTCATGATGGTCCCATGAGAGCTAAGACCTCACCAGGGTCTTTTGACCCAGTAATTCCCTAGAGAACGCGCTAAATAGCACCTGGGCTTCTACTACTTTTTACTGTAACTTGGTATTTTACATCAGAAAACGGTGGGTAGTTGAAGGACACCTAACATCAGATATAGTTAAAAAAACCAACACAAGAAATTAACACAGATCAAGGACGAGAGCATTTATGTATCTTGCCTTGAGAAACATGGGCAGTGTGGGCTCTGTCTGCATCTTCTTCCAGATAAAAAGTTTTTCTGATTGTGTGATTCAGGTAACTTGCTAACTGCAAAATCTTTTGATTAGACGAAAAAGAGTTAGGCAGAAGAACTAGGCCAATCATAGCTCAAAAGTCAGCATCAAAAGTAATAACCAAAGAAAATTATATTCGTTATTTGAGGAAAAATTATCTCCGAAAACTTTTAGAATTAAATTTTCCAATTATCTAAAGAGCACATAAATTATATATAATAAACTATGCGATGTGAGATGAAGTAGGGGATAGTCAATAAATAAATAAATAATTTTTTTTGTCTTCTCTTTTGGAAATTATTTGCAGTTTCTAAGATTATGATATGTGGTTTAAAAGTCTTCATGGTTAAGAAATTAAGGCCCTCCTTATTGAATTCTTGGTAAGGAAAGAGGAGCAAATTAATCATGTTTGAAATTAGTTCATGAAACAGATTTGAAAACCATGCGGTGAAAACTAGTTCTTCCAATCAGTAGAAAGGATCATTGGTAGATGATAGTTCTTAGGCAGAACCACAAGGATTATTGCGTCTGTGTTTTTGTAAGACTAATTTTAAGTCATTTACAATTAAATACTTTGAACCATGCAATAGTTATAATTGTTTATTAATTTTAGTGGTACAAGTCTTGAGATTCAATTGGAGAATGGTGCAATTGCCACCACTTTTTGGACCATGAGAAAAAAAGGATTACATATATTTCACAACAAGCATTTAATTAGTAATATCTAGCCTTACTTTATGAAAAATACCTCAAATAGTCCTCCATATTTAGTACTATTTTGTACCCATGTTAATACCTTGCACTATTTTCTTCTCATGTTTAATACCCAAAACTTTTCTTCTTTTCTAATATGCTACCTCGAAAAAAAAAAATCCCCAAATCACCATGTTGCTTCTTCTTCTTTTTCTCCTCAAATCATAAATAAAAGCCCTAATTTTAGAAAAGTGGGTGGGGACACTTATGAAAATGGTGAAGGATCACATGGAAGAAGGATGGTAGTGCAAGGTGGTGGGGCTCGTGGAGGGAGAGGATGAAGGTGGTGCTAGTTAGAGTGTGTGTGTGGGGGGGGGGGGGAGGGGGGGGTTCAACTAGATTTAGTTAGGTTTTAGGCCTATAGAGGTGTTCGCAGGGTTATGCTATTGAAGGAGGGAGAGGAAATAAGTAATGGTTATGGAAGACTGAGGTAGAGGTGATGGTGTTAGTAGAGGTAAGAGAGAAATAAGTTCGCTTTTCCTATTAGGGTTTCTTAAAAGAGGAAATGAAGGAGTTGATGGGAAAAGATAAAAATAGAAAGTAGCGGTGAAGCAGGAAAAGGTGGTGTGGATCAGAGGAAAAAGGGGGAAGATGTTGGTTTTATTTGATTAGGTTAGGTTTTGGTAAAAAGAAGATGAAATTGGAGGAAGAAGATGATGACAAAAAAGTCCTTGAATTTTAATTAGTGGGCAAAAATATCTAATTATTCTCGAGAGTTTTAATCCGTAAAATTAAAAACAATTTAGGGTATTAAATGTAAGGAACAAATAGTTTATGGTATTAAACTTAAATATCAAGAAAATTTTGAGGTATTTACATAAAATAGGACCAATATTCAGCCTACAGTACAACAAAGAAAGAAATTATTCTTTAACTTTTGAGGCCAGCTATCCAACCTACACTAGTACTTCAAATTTATCCAACCTATATTAAGTAGTTCAAATTTTAGAAGTGATTGGTGACAAGAAACCTTATAAACAAATAACAACTAAAGTAATTTACTGATAAACAAACAACAATTTAAGTAATTAAGTACCATATCTCCTCCCTTGATAGTGATTGGTAATCTCTGAGCCCTTCTGCACATTTGGGAAAGCCAACTTGATATGAGGGTCAGGGAAAGAGACAACAGTGGCAGTGGCACTAACTTCACGCTCAAAGACAATTAGACTTTCAGATTCTCTTTGGAGTAGCCAATCAATAGAAGTCGATACCTAATGAACTCTTACCAATCCTTTGTCTTGAAGATCCCATCTTCCCTCCATGACCATGTTTTTGCTTTGTAATGTTTAGTGTTAGATTCTGCATTTTCACTTTTCATCATGCCGAGACTATGAGACTTTGGTACATAAATAACGATGTGGTCATGTGCCTGCCTCAATCCTGAAATGGACTCATATGTTTCATTGAGATCAAGAGAAGGCTGTGAAACTTCGTGATTTACTGGAACAAGCCCTTGCCTCTCCTTATCCAACTGATATTTGTCATAATACATTAGCATTACATGAATAAATTATGAAACCATAATTAACCATTCTAAGGAAAATTTCACATAAGGAAATTTCTCTAGGCTAAAAAGTTGGAACATACAGAAAACCTACCCCTAACTAAAGACATTTAAAGAATTATAGCAAGTGAAAAAAAAAAGTGTGCATAGATAAACAATTTAATTAGAAAATTAAGAGAAAGTGAGAGGAAAAAGAAATTATTCTCTGATAACATAAGACAACATGCAGACATTGTGATATACCTGATACTGAGTAATGAGTACTAAATGGTAATTGGCTAAAAGATGTGGAAAAGGTGATGTGGAAAAAGTGTGTAACCATGAGCTCGTACATGTATGTCAAATGTCAGCAAAAAAGATAACCGACTATATTTTGCTTACAAGTTTTGGTAAAAGTCTACAATCAAATTCAAGGACTAATAAAAGAATGGTTTAGTAGCCTGCAATCCAAAAACAGATAGAAGAAGAAGAAACAAGTCTTTCAAAACAAAGAAGAGGTGTAAGTGTTTAAAGAAGTATGGTGGGTTGAAGCCTTTATAGACTTCTCCTAGGTTTAATTGTTAAGACACATTTGACTGAGATCATGTGGACTGGCATGCGATCAGGCCTTTGAGGTAATGGCAATTGTGGGGTTCCGAGCAAGCTAAGGTGTACCAAGCACGCGTCGAGCAACTGGATTGTATTCAATGGTTCTACCCAATCTTGAAAATGCCGACTTAGTCTCCATTGCTCGGTGCTAGGCAACCTGCACGCTAAACAAGCACGTCTTCATGAGGAGACCGAGAAGAAGATAGCAGAACAAGCCCGTCATCTGGACGAAACAAGAGCTTCTTATCAAAACCTTCAGAAGTCAGAACTCAGAGCCAAAGGCGCGAAGGGGATAATAGCATATGCTCGGGAAGAAATTGCCTTAGCGCAAGCCTTGCTACAATACATCAAGCAAATACTTGAGTAGGAGAAGAGGAGAGTTGAGAAGCTCGAGGCAAAGAGAAGTCAGCTGCATCAGGAACTCATTATCCAATCCTCTGCGCTGGAAACCTTCTAGGCTCAACATGCCACAGAGAAACTCCTGACGGAAGAAGTGCTTCGGGATAAAACGATATCTGCTTTGGAAAAAAACTCGCCAGCATGACATTCAAGAGCTCAGGGAGCGAATAAAGTCTCTCGCTCAGCGAGATTAAGTTTTTCTTTTTTTACCTTTTTGTAACTCTGATTATTCTTTAATAAAAGAGTCATTGTATCACTTCTATCGTTTTGATCTGAATAAAAGTGATTGTTTTGTTTTTGAATCATATCTATTTTCTTTTTGTTGAAAAATTAGATAAACTAAAGCGATTGGGTTTGATTGCTAGAGGTGACAGTTAATTTAGCAATTAAAAGATTAGATCTTAAACCAAATGCGATATTTCAATTGAGAAAGTCGAGTGGGTAATAGAGGTGTGATTTTAACCACATTCCTCGTTTTCATCGAGACAGTAAAGGAAGTACTGTCAGATGTTTAATTTTTGATATAACAGTGAATTATTTTGTGAATTGAACAAATTTAACGAAATTGTTATACTGGGAGAAGTTGATAAGTACAGAAAATCTTAGTATCAAAAGTGTAATTTTTAACATAATAATGAATTGTTTTGTGATTTGAGCAAATTTCGTGGACTTGTCATTCCATAGAAGAAGATTGACAAGTAGAAGATATCTTGCTGTCATAAGTGTAATGTTTAATATGACAGGGTTCTATTTTATGATTTGAGCAAATTTCGTGGATCCGTCATTCTATTGAATTGACAAGTAAAGAACATACTTGTAAGGACTTAGAGTATCATCCCAAAAGACTAGTATGTTAGGTGGAATAGCCCAAATTCTTATAAACCCAAAATCATCTCCATGTCTAGCCGATGTGGTACTAATTGTTCAACTCAAATTTCCAACAACCCCCCTCGAACAAAGAGTCTCCCTGCAAGCTCATTTTCATACCTGAAAGACCATCTTCACACTCCATCAAGATCCTCTTCACTGCGTTGGTGATCGCACGCCTTACGTGAAACACAACTTACAGCCTTTCCTCTTCACCGCTTTTGCAAGACACGTCTTACGTGAAGCAGGACTTTTGCTGCCAATCTCGGGGGTTCAACTAGCTCTACAGGGACTTTATTGCGCTTTTGCGTCCTGAAAATCGAACAGGTTTTATTCCTCCTTAAACAAAGAGTTTGGGCCTCCTTGCAAGCCGATCTTCCTCACTCCTCATCCGAGAAGATCATATGCTCAATTGAGGTCACTCCTATTCACTGTATTAAGTAACAATGCGTCTTATATGAAGCATTTGGAGCACTCCTCTTCACTGCATTAGAGACAGCATGTCTTACATGAAGCACCTGGAGTATGGTTACCTCCATCGAGAGCTCAATCTTTATAGATCCAGCTTAACAGGGGCCTACTGCGCCTTCCGTCACGCCTTGGGGGATCGAACATCACCCACACGCACGACTAAGTCGGGGCATGACTCTAATACAATTGTTGTGATCTCACCAATCAAACAATAGAGAAAACGCCAAGTTGAATACTTTACAGCGGAAACGGAAGCGACGAAGATCTACCACTAGCAAGCAATTGAAACAAAATCACCACACAACCAATAAACACTAGATTTAGCGTGGTTTAACAATGTGCCTACATTCACGGGGAGGAGGAGAGAAATCTTTATTGAAAACAGAGAAGAAAATACAAGAGTTACAATGAGATCTCTCTCTCTCAACTCTCAATGGTGAAAATCTGAATTTCTCTTGAATTCTTGACACATCTTCAAAAGGCCACCACCAAGGGGTTTATATAAACACCTAGGATGATCATAATCCAAAACAAACTTCAACAACCAAATCAGCACAAATAGTTGTTGGGATGAACAAATAGTTGAACAAATAGTTGAGGGGATTGTTGAAATTTTGGGTCGAACAAATAGTGCCACATCGGCTAGACATGGGGATAGTTTGAGTTTATAAGAATTTAGGCTACCCCACCTAACAGACGAGTCTTTTGTGATGGTACCCCGAGTCCTTACAAGAAAGTGTATCAGAGCGATGGCTAGCAAGACGACCACGACACCCAAGTTCGAGATGGAAAAATTCAACGGAAAGTTCAACTTTCTATTGTAGAAGATGCGAGTAACATCGTTGCTCATGAAGGAGAGCACACACAAGGCCCTGTTTGGTATTGAGAAGAAACCATCGAAGATGGAGGATGATGAGTGGAATGACATCGACTTCCACATAAAGGCGACAATCATATTATACCTATCAGATGAGGTCCTCTACAACGTGATGAATGAGGAGACAACTGTTAATCTTTGGTGTAGACTGGAGAGCCTTTACATGATGAAGAGTTTGTCGAACAAGTTCTTCATGAAGAAGCAATTATACAGCTTTCGGATGAAGGAAGGTACTCCTATTCTAAAACATATACTTTTAATAGAATTTTAAGCGACTTGTTAGCTCTAGAGGTTAAGATAGAAGAAGAAGACAAAACTCTTCTGTTGCTCTCTTCTCTTCCATCAAGTTATGACCACTTGACGACTACCATCATGTATGGTAAGGAGATCTTAGAGTTATATGCCAGGCAGATGCTCAAGAACAACAAGCTGATGAAGAGGACAAATTCTACGGAATAGACTTCAGGATTATTTTTTAAGGGTAGAGGGAAAGATCAAAGAGTAGGGGACCCAAAAGGGATCCAGAGGCTTCTAATAGTTTCTCTTACTACTTTTGCAAGAAACCAGGGCACATCAGGAAAAACTTTATGAAATACAAGGAGACGCTGAAGAGGAAAGGCGGCAAGGATTCTGATGGGGCTAGTACTAGTGAAAAGTCAGATCAAGCTGAGGTTATCAAAGAAGCAGATGATGATTCATGTGATGTCTTGATGGCTGTGTCAGGAAAAGATAAATGCTCAGATGCTTGGTTACTTGACTCGGGGTACACATATCACATGCGCCCAAAAAGAGAGTGGTTAAGTACTTACAAGCTTTATGATGGAGGCTCTATCCTGATGGAAACGATGTTGTGTGCAAGATTGTTGGTATCGGCAACATTTGTATGAGGATGTTTGATGGACAGGTTCGAACTCTCACAAACATTCGACACGTTCCGAATTTAAAGAAGAATCTTCTCTCGTCAAGAGTTTTGGAAGCTCGAGGGTACAAGTTTTCTGGTGCAGATAGAGGAATCAAAGTTACTAAAGGTTCCATAATGATTCTCAAAGGAGAACGACACTTGTACAAGTTGACAAAAAGTATTATTGTTAGTGATGCTTCAACAGCAACAGAAAAAGAGGATACTATAAACTTTGGCACATACATCTTGGACACATGAGCGAGCGAAGTCTTCAAGCCCTACACAAAATGAGTGCTCTACCAGGTATCAAATATTATAAACTTGATCTTTGTGAATTTTGCATCATGGGTAGGCAACGTAGAGTAGCTTTCTTGACATCACAGCACAAGACAAAAGGCTTTTTAGATCTTATACAAATGGATGTGTGGGGCCTTTGCCAGTAACATCCATTGAGGGTGCTAGGTACTATGTTACTTTTATAGATGATTTTTCAAGAAAAGTTTGGGTATACATCTTGAATCAGAAATTGAAAGTATTTCAAAAGTTCAAGGACTGAAAAACTATAGTGAAAAATCAAACAGGGCAGAAGGTGAAAGTCTTGAGTCTGACAATGAAGGCATGTATATCTCTAAAGAATTCAAATATTACTTAGCAAGTAAGGGCTTCGAACACCAACTAAGTATTCCAGGGCGACCAGAACAGAACAGAGTAGAAGAGCGCATGAATCGGACACTTACAGAGCATGCCCATAGTATCATATTACAGACAGATATATCAGAAGGTTTTTTGGCAGAGGCCGGAGGCGGTGAATCATGCGAGTTATCTGGTAAACAGGTCATCATCAACAGTTATTGATCTTCAGATTCCAAAGGAGATATAGCGAGGAAAGTCTGTGAACTATTCAACCTTATGAATTTTTTATTGCCCGGCATATAATTTGGTTGATAGTCAAAAAAGGAACAAACTGGAGTTCAAGCCTAAGAAGTGTATCTTCATCAGGTTCACCAAAAGAGTGAAGGGTTCTAAACTTTGAATCCCAAGACAAGGAGTGTCTTTACCAGCAGAGATGTGATCTTTGACGAAGAATTAATGTTGCAAGAAAGTCATTTCGGAAGATAAAGTGCAAGGTGGAGCTTCAGATAGTTCAGCAGACACTCTGAAAAAGAAAGAAGTTCTAAATAGACCTAAAAGGCCTGAAAGGTTAGAAGAGGACTCCTCAGATTCAGATAGAAATGAACAGGAGGCTATTCAAGAGCAACCTAGACTATTGAGGCAGTCAGTCAGAGTTACGGTGCCACTAACAAGGTATGGCTAGGAAGATGATCATGTCTCTTTCGTATTAATAACAGAAATAGGAGATCCTGACAGTAACAGGGAAGCGATCGAGGAAGATGACCACGGTAAGTGAATTACAGCCATGGAGCAAAAGATGGAGTCTTCAGATAAAAATCAAACATGGACATTAGTCGATCTTCCAAATAAAGGCAATAGGTTGCAGATGGATCTTTCGCAAGAAAGACAATGCGCAGTACATTTCATGGTTAGTTGCCAAAGGATATGCTTAGAAGGAGAGTATTGACTACAATGAGATTTTTTTTCTCCTATAATCAAACATAGATCTATTCGGATGTTATTGATGATAGTTGTTCAGTTTGATCAAAAGTTAGAGCATATGGGCGTCAAACAGCGTTTCTGCACGATGAGCTGGAGGAGAAGATCTACATGAACAACCTCAAGATTATATTCAGGAAGGTAAGAAACAAGGTGTGTCCTCTAAATAAGTCCCTTTATGGACTTAAGCAGTCTCTCAGGCAGTGGTATAAACGTTTCGACTCTTTCATGATCAAGACCAGATACAACCAATGTAAGTATGATAGTTGTGTCTACTTTAAGCAGAGAGATGATCTGACATATTTGTTATTATATGTGGATGGTATATTGATGGCTGTGAGAAAACAAGACACATGTTCAGAAGCTTAAAGCTAAGCTCAAGAAAGAATTTGACATGAAGAATCTCAGGTATGGAGATCACTCGAGACAGAGGCTCAGGCAGACTTTGGCTATCCCAGGAGAACTGTGTTCTCAAGATGTTGGAGAGGTTCAATATAGCAAAAGCAAGACCAGTCACCACTTCTTTGGCAGGTCACTTCAAATTATCTTTCAACCAGTGTCTACAACCACTGGAAGAGGGGGAGGAGATGTATCGAGTACCATATGCTGATGCGATAGGATCACTCATGTATGTGATAGTCTGTATTAGACATGACTTAGCTTATGCAGTTAGTACAGTAAGTCAGTTCATGTCAAATTCAGAAAAGTAACATTAGAAAGTAGTGAAGTGGGTGTTACGATATATGCGAGGGACTGCAAAACTAGGCTTGATGTTTCAAAGATTGAAAGCGAGGAAGCTTAGAGTACTACAAGGCTATGTTGATGTAGATTATACTGGAGATCTTGATTAGTGAAGATTTATGACCGGTTATGTGTTCACAATAGCTAAGTGCGTCATTAGTTGGAAGGCAGAATTACAAGATATAATTGATCTTTTTACGATAGAGGCGGAGTACATGGCTGCAGTTGAGGCATCAAAGAAAGCTTTATAGTTGAGAGGATTGATTGAGACATTTAGTATCATACAGGATTCAGTTCGGGTTTATTGCAATAATCAGAGTGTGATTTATCTCACGAAGGGTCACGGGTATCACAAGTGGATGAAGCACGTTGAAGTAAGGTATCACAAGATATGTCAGTGAGTCGTGAATGATAAGGTGATCGATTTGGTAAAGATCAGCACGAAAAAAAATCAGCAGATATGATAACGAAAGACTATCTCGGTGGAGAAGTTTAGAGCATCTC
Source organism: Agave tequilana (assembly GCA_038442645.1). Classification (NCBI taxonomy): domain Eukaryota; kingdom Viridiplantae; phylum Streptophyta; class Magnoliopsida; order Asparagales; family Asparagaceae; genus Agave; species Agave tequilana. The sequence goes on from JAVJIF010013223.1 coordinate 24,317, forward strand.
TGAACTTCATCAAGGTTATCCAAAGGTAAAGTGACGAACGGGTTATTGGGAGGGAGCCGTGTGAAGTTACAAAAGGGGAGAGAAAGCAAGATGAATGAAGCAGAGACCAATTTCTACGGAGGGGCTAAATGAATATGAGTCAAGGTGAAAATTGTTAATATTTGGAGAGCCTCATATTCATTAAAGAACATGTTGAGGCCTTACAAGTTTTATAGATCAAGCATGGACATGTACAGGTATTGTGCATGTTATTAGTCGTCTAATAGATTTTATTAGTCGACTAGACTAATACTTTAGTGTAACCGACTAGGCCCTGCAACAAAGAGTTAGATTTTCAGATTGTGTTACAGTAGTCAACTAGATTTGAGTATAGTCGACTAATACTTAGTATTAGTCGACACTATTTGCTCTATTTGACTAGTGTCAGTTCTGACAGTTTCCTAATATGATTTTGTTTTTTGTTTTGGTTTGGATGCTCATTTTCTCTTTCTCTGAGACGGAGCTAATTTGGCTGTTGAAGTTTATATTAAACTAAGATCATCCTACGTGCCTATATAAACCCCTTGGGGATGGCTTTTTAAAGGTGTGTCAAGAATTTAAGAGAAATTCAGATTTTCACCATTGAGAGTTGTGATATAGTTATCTCATTGTAACTCTTATATTTTCTTCTCTATTTTCAATAAAGATTTCTCTTCTTCCCGTGGACGTAGACACATTGTCAAACCACGTTAAATCTGGTGTTTTTGGTTGTGTGGTAATTTTGTTTCAATTGCTTGCTAGAGGTAGATCTTCTACGCTTCCGCTTCCGCTGCCGAGTATTCAACTCGACATTTCTCTATTGTTTGATCGGTGATAGATCACAACAATACTGTCAAAGGCGTAAGATTTAACATAACAGGTTTGATCTGTAATTCATTCCTTTAAAGAAATGAGTACAATTTTTTGTAGATCTACCAGAACATAGAAGAGAATTGGTAAAGGATTTTGAAAGAATTAGATGGGATTAGATCCCGTAGGATTTTTAGTAAATCCTCAGCTATCAACGGGTGTGGTTTGCCTTTACCAACTACCATTTGAGTTGGCCTAGTCATGCTATTCCCCTCAGCATGATAAGTTGTCAAGAATTTTTTGTTGGACTTAAAAGTCAACATATTCCTTTATCCTTAGTCGTTGGAGGCGTCACATTGTTATATCACTTGAGTGACTTTTTGTATAGAGTAGCATGTGATGTATTTTCAGGTTTTTATTCCACAGATAACCTCTAAAATCTCGCTGGAGATTAAAAAAGTGAGTATAAACTCCGTGGAGAATTTATCGGAAAATTAGCGTTCCTGTGGAATTTTCTCTCGTCTCTCTTATAATCAAGACATTAGTTCAAACCAATCGTTAGGCCTTGATATGAATGTGAAAACACTAAAAAGATTCTGTAAAGTGTATCACGAACTTTCTTCAATGAGTTTGGCTTGATAAGTCATCAGATAAACTCATTCCATCAGTTTGTAGGCCGCATGATGAGCCTTCTTCAATGAGTTCAGCATGATAAGTCATTAGATAAACTCATTCAATCAGATTATCAGCTATGTCACAAGCCTTCTTCAATGAGTTCGGCTTGATAAGTCATCCAAAACTCATTCAATCAAATTGTCGGCTGTCACGAGCCTTCTTCAATGAGTTCATCAGATAAACTCATTCAATCAGCTATAGGCTGCATTACGAGCCTTCTTCATTGAGTTCGGCTTGATAAGTCTTCAGATAAACTCATTCAATCAGATTATCGGTTGCAAAGACTGTTTGATAGAAATAGTCATGAGGCCAAGCTACGATCCGCCGAAAGGGAAAAGAGGTGGTTGGAGATATGTCACCATTACATATGGAAAGTTGATGCGGACATCCAAGGAGCGTCACTGTTCGAATTGTTTCAATCGATTGGAGTCTGTATTTTTTATTTATTTGAGTCGATGTTGTTTTCTTTGTTTTAACTTTGTATTTCTCCTTTTTTTAGTCCCACATCGACTACGTGGAGAAACTCTTCAGTTTGTAAGCCTATAAGGCATAAGTCTAATAAGTTGTAAAATGAATGAAGATTATCAATGAAAAAAGTTTGAATTCCTATTTAAAAATTTAAATATCAGAGTGAGTGTGAAACTTCTTTTCGAGATAGGATTTTGAGTGTGAATCCTTATCCTAGTTATCCTCTTTATCCCTTACTCAAATCTCTCAAATACCATTCCCAAATTACAAAATCCCAACCCACTAAAAAGAATCCAAATCCCATTACCTCTTCATCCAAATACAAATCCCTAATCCACTCAACAGAATCCAAATCCCAAATAGTTACAGATAAAAACACCTCCTGCATACTCCATGGCGTGACCTAGTTGCCACATAAAAAAAAAATCCCCTTCAGCAATCTCACAGCCAATCAACAAGCCTCTTCATCCCAGACATAAGCAATCACAGCCCATCTCCTTCCTCTTTGTCTTGCCACCAACGAAACCAAATCAAAAAAGCAAAAACAAAGAAAAACAGAGAGCAGCAGCTTCTTCACTTCTCGCGCGCCGCCAATCAACCTCTCTCTCCCTTGCCATCGTGGCACCAGCCTGCTGACGATCAGCTGAAGCCTCTCGGCCTTCCCTCCATCCATCGTCAGCACCACAAACCCATCTTCTCGTCTTCGTCTTTAGTCTTCTACAGCAACAGGACCCCATCCTTATTCACCACCGTCATACCTCGAACCTCTCCCGATCTGTGGTCCTCTCTTCCCAAGCTACCGCCGCCAGGTTCTCTTCCTCCACCTTCCCTCCTTGATGCCGCTGGTTGCAAGATCCAGTGAATCAACACCTACAACAACAGAACACACCGCAAGATGTAACCAACGACTGCAACAATAGAGCAGCAACAGACCAACAGAACCTCTCACGTGTTGCCATTCAGCAGCAATACCAGCAAACAGCAGTACCAACAGTACGAACAGAGCCAATCACGCCCCCGCGTGTTGCCGATCAAGTACTTCATTTTTTACGATCTGCTGCCACATTTGAATCCAACTAGGGTTCGATCCGAAAGCCCGCCTCCAGTTCCTGCAACAACAAGTTCCCGGTTCAATCAAGAATCAGCAAAAGCAAGTCACATCTCAGTGAGCAACCAACAACGGATCATCTTCTTTATGAGCTCAACAGTTAAACGTCGACAATAACAACGATTACCCTGAGGATATTGCTTCTCAGTAGGTATTCTTCTTTCAACACTCAGATTATCATTGGTTTATCACAGTAATTTATTCTCTAACTTATTATCATATTAATTTGTTGTCCACTAGTATTGTGAGAGTTGTGTGATTCTGTTTATACCTGTTTATCTATTGGTATTGATATTGCGAGTAGGACTGTTTCATGTTAACTGAGCATTGTAATGGAATTTTTGAGATGATGATTGTCTAAACTATAATTGCAAATTATTATTAAAATCCATCTTGTGACATTATTGATTTTAGATAATTTCCTACCAGAGATCATATTTTGGTGAAACGTTGCAAAATTCAGACCTATCACTGATATATCACACCATAGGGTCCCCCGTTTCACATCAGTTTGGTATCAGAGCATGGTTTAGATAGGAATATTTGCATTAGCATATAGTTAGAGATCTTATTTATTTTTGCATAAATTAAAAAAAAATTGCATCCAGTAACTCTCATCCCACCCTATGAATTTCCAGCTTGCCACAGCACTTGCCGCCATAAGTGCTCAACTGGATAACCTGATCCAAGCCACGGAGTCCTCTAATCAAACCCTAGATAGGATCATCACTAAAGTTGAGAAGAAATCTGATAACACCACGTCCGTGATAAAAGAGTCTAGCGACAGAGACTACTCCAAGCTTAGCCTCACGATTAAGTGTTACAAGTGTCAAGGCTATGGGCATGTTGCTGCCAACTGCCAACTCCAATCAAAGTCGCTCATGTTAGGGAACTACCTTAACAAATTCAGAGCCCCTTCCTCCCTTACTACCGACACCACCTTCTTCACTTTCTTTACTGTCGACTCCTACTGTCATTGTCTGCTATGGTCGTCAACATCTTCCTCCTCTATTGCCGACACCTACCCCTATGATCACGGAGCTTGTTGATGTCCTATCTGAAGAACCTATTTGCCATGTGAAAGAATCAAAAGACTCAGACCTTGACAAAAAGATTACGAGTGAAAACCTTGTGGAGTCCAATACTTTGGGTCCTCTTGAAGTTGTTCTAGACATTACGAGTTTACTGATGTCTCTCCTAAAGACAGTGCTCTAAATCTCCCGAAGTCAACCCTATCGTCAAGGAATCTATCGCTGTCTTTTCTGAAAACCTCCCGGATAAGCTATTATTGACGCGTGATATCCAACACGCCATTGAGTTATTCACAGGAGCCAATCTTCCCGACTTGCCACACTTTAGGTTGAATCCTACCAAGCAAATCGATCTTAAATGGCAAGTTGATAAGTTGTCACTGGAGGTCAACCAATCGTGCATTGTCCCAATAACATCCACTTTTATGGACAAATTTTGGAACTATATAGTGACAAAAGATGATGGTCAGATCAGAGATATTTCCATCTATGGTCGATCTGCATTCGAAAACTTAAGGGATGTCATTATGGGAGAACCTCATGGTCTGCAGAGTATCAATTTTTCTCCCTTACAGTTAAACCAAAGGGTATTTTCACTCAGACTTTACTTGTTAAAATACCTCTTGTCATCATTAACAAAATAATAGGTAAACTACCACATACATTTATTCTGGTACGCCTAATCATCCCTTTTGATAGAGGTCGTGAGTATTGTTGACCCACTGAACCAAGTGCCAAATTTTTTCATCCAATAGGGAGTCAAGTTACTCTTTTGCATACGTAGGCACTAAATGAGATCCCTGCTACCGTTCATTCTAGAGTATTCTGAGTCTGCATCACATTTTCATACACGTGCACGATCTACACATGAGAAATCAGTGATATATTTGAACAATGCAACACTAACTGTAATTATGAACTTGTGTCAGGAAGTTATTTAAAACTCTTAGTGTTGACAACTAAAGATGGTTCGGATTCGTCCGAAACGGTTTCCCCGGGAACTGTTAATGATTTGCATGCTGTAGTGTTGAATTTTTTGAAATCTTGTAGAATTCAAATTATAATATTCATGTTATATCTTTTAAAGATTTTAAAATTAGTCCTATTTTTAATGTTGGGTATTCAATGGATTACATGTATTTGATTTTAACCCTAACAACCTACTGGTTGTAAGCCTTCCCTGAGCCATTTTTTTGAGAGACCCCACATTGAGTCCACTCCCAGATATTCATCCCAATACAGCAGTGAAATGTGATAAATTTTAGATGATTAAATTATCTGGTATATTCTAGTAATATCTGATTGTTTGAAATGAATATTACCTATTGAGTGGTGAGTTGCAGCAAGTAGACTCAGTTGTGTTGAAGCGTTACAGAAGCTTTCTAGACCAAACTCAACGGAGTCGAGTTTTCTCCCACCTAGGGAGAATGATGCAGACATCCAAGGAGAGTCATTGTTCGAATTGTTTCAATCGATTGGAGTCTGTATTTTTTATTTATTTGAGTTGATGTTGTTTTCTTTGTTTTAACTTTGTATTTCTCCTTTTTTTAGTCCCACATCGACTACGTGGAGAAACTCTTCAGTTTGTAAGCCTATAAAGGCATAAGTCTAATAAGTTGTAAATGAATGAAGATTATCAATGAAAAAAGTTTGAATTTCCTATTTGAAAATTTAAATATCAGAGTGAGTGTGAAACTCCTTTTCGAGATAGGATTTTGAGTGTGAAGCCTTATCCTAGTTATCCTCTTTATCCCTTACTCAAATCTCTCAAATACCATTCCCAAAATTACAAAATCCCAACCCACTAAAAAGAATCCAAATCCCATTACCTCTTCATCCAAATACAAATCCCTAATCCACTCAACAGAATCCAAATCCCAAATAGTTACAGATAAAAAACACCTCCTGCATACTCCATGGCGTGACCTAGTTGTCACATCAAAAAAAAAATCCCCTTCACCAATCTCACAGCCAATCAACAAGCCTCTTCATCCCAGACATAAGCAATCACAGCCCATCTCCTTCCTCTTTGTCTTGCCACCAACGAAACCAAATCAAAAAAAGCAAAAACAAAGAAAAAAAACAGAGAGCAGCAGCTTCTTCACTTCTCGCGCGCCGCCAATCAACCTCTCTCTCCCTTGCCATCGTGGCACCAGCCTGCTGACGATCAGCTGAAGCCTCTCGGCCTTCCCTCCATCCATCGTCAGCACCACAAACCCATCTTCTCGTCTTCATCTTTAGTCTTCTACAGCAACAGGACCCCATCCTTATCCACCACCGTCACACCTCGAACCTCTCCCGATCTGTGGTCCTCTCTTCCCAAGCTACCGCCGTCAGGTTCTCTTCCTCCACCTTCCCTCCTTGATGCCGCTGGTTGCAAGATCCAGTGAATCAACACCTACAACAACAGAACACACCGCAAGATGTAACCAACGACTGCAACAATAGAAGCAGCAACAGACCAACAGAACCTCCACGTGTTGCCATTCAGCAGCAATACCAGCAAACAGCAGTACCAACAGTACGAACAGAGCCAATCACGCCCCCGCGTGTTGCCGATCAAGTACTTCATTTTTTACGATCTGCTGCCAACATTTGAATCCAACTAGGGTTCGATCCGAAAGCCCGCCTCCAATTCCTGCAACAACAAGTTCCAGGTTCAATCAAGAATCAGCAAAAGCAAGTCACATCTCAGTGAAGCAACCAACAACGGATCATCTTCTTTATAAGCTCAACAGTTAAACGTCGACAATAACAACGATTACCCTGAGGATATTACTTCTCAGTAGGTATTCTTCTTTCAACACTCAGATTATCAATTGGTTTATCACAGTAATTTATTCTCTAACTTATTATCATATTAATTTGCTGTCCACTAGTATTGTGAGAGTTGTGTGATTCTGTTTATACCTGTTTATCTATTGGTATTGATATTGCGAGTAGGACTGTTTCATGTTAACTGAGCATTGTAATGGAATTTTTGAGATGATGATTGTCTAAACTATAATTGCAAATTATTATTAAAATCCATCTTGTGACATTATTGATTTTAGATAATTTCCTACCAGAGATCATATTTTGGTGAAACGTTGCAAAATTCAGACCTATCACTGATATATCACACCATAGGGCACTTGTTTCACATCAAAAGTCAGGCTGGAAAAGCCATCATTTTAGATCGAGAGGAATGATTGAGAAGAAGAGTGCCTAAAACTGTTACCTAAGCATGCTCAACTTCAAAATATAACCTGCTCTTCCAAATTGAAGTCGAAAGGAAGGATTCAGGTCTATATACTAGAGAAGAGTAACAAGGCTTAAACCGAAAAAGACCATGTATTTGTAGAAAGATATTGAGTAATGACAAGAAAGAGATTGTTATAAGAAGCTTGCTTATGATGATGAAATCAAAGCAATGCTGGCGGGTCTCGAGAGAATCATCAAAGATAACTATTAACATAATAATTCTGTTGGGAGGGAATTTGCAATCATCGAACACCGATTAGCACTTTTATCTTCATTATTTCTTCAATGTTGACATCATGCATCATGTTTTCCCTAGATTCGTCAAGTTCATTGTCAGTACATCTCTTCAATTTTGACATCATGCATCATGGTCTCCCAGATTTGTCTGGCTCGATGTTAGTAAATTTCTTTAATGTTGACATCATGCATCGTGATTTCCCAAATTCGTCTGGCTCAATGTCAGTAAGTTGTGATGCAATCTTTTGAGGGAGCACGCTCTTCTTTGGCGCTCTATCAAATATCTTGGATCCCAAACCCTAATCTGACCGATCAGCCAGAGTATTTATTTGATCAGAGGTATGGTGTTGACTTGATCATGGATAGTACCTTTTCAGGAATTTGCCATTGATCGGCATCATAAGTGTGTCGCTATTCAGATTTGTGAGGTAATAGACTCCATTTGAGTAAACCAACTCTACTACAGAAGGTCCTTCCCATTTGGACTGTAATTTACCTTTGGTCGTATGTGTATTGACCATGGGTCGTGTGACAGCTAAGACAAGAACGTATTTCTTAAAGATCTGTTCTTTGAATTTCTTGTTGAAGGCTTTGAAAATTCGAGCTTGATAAAGCTCGATTTGTTGTTGAGCTTGCAGGCATTTATCGTCCATAAGTTTTCAATTCTTGGAGGCGCAGTCGATACTTATCCTCAGTAATTATTCATGTTGCCAGGGCAATACGCAGAGATGGAATCTGAATTTTCAGTGAAAGTACGAATGCGCATCCGTACACCAAGAAAAATAGCGTAGTCTTTGTTGGGGTTCTCACCCTTATGCGATAAGCCCAAAGACATTCTCTTAACTTCTCGTCTCAGTCCTATTGACTTTTTAAGACAAACTTTTTGAGAAGTTTTCCATTAGTCTTGTTGAAAGCTTCTACAACACCGTTGGTAGCCGGATAGTATGCCATTGAAGACACATTTTGATTTCTGAACTTATTGATGAATTTTTAGAATGCTTGACTGACGAACTGGGGTCCATTATCGTGGACAATTCAAGGTATGCCGAAGCGGTATATTACGTGATGTTTGATAAACTTGATCACGTCAGACGTCTTTACTTCCTTAAGAGGGATAGTTTCTGCTCATTTTGAAAAGTAATCGGTTATAGTTAAGATAAACTGGTGTCCTAGTGGGTTGATAGGTCTGATGACGTCCATCCCACATCTCAAACGGCCATGAAGAATACGTTGGATGAAGATGTCTTGGTACTTAATGTATGAAGTCACCATGAATCTGACACGCGTGACACCGTCTAGCATAGGCAGTAGCATCAGAGATTATCTTCAGTCAGTAGTAGCCAAGTCTTCGGAGTCGGTCCCCAGTTTGGTCCTGGTTGGTGAGCCCCACACATACTGTCATAAGCTTCCCTGAGTGCCTCCTGTTGTGAAAGGTAGCGGAGTAGGATTCCATCATACGATCGACGATATAATATTTGTGTGATCGCATTGTAATAGAATCGATGAGCTTTCCTTTTAATTGCAGCCGCCTCTTTAGCATCGTCAGGCAGTATGCCGTATAAGACAAACTCAATGAATGAAAATCACCAATCCCTGGGTTCTGAACTTGTTTAAGTCTCAAGAACCTCTTTAACTTGAAGGTTTCCTCTTAAAGTTTTACTGTCTTCAAGGGCGAACTTTAAGCAGTACAAGTCACGGCTATGGACGAGTACTTCATCTGTTGCTCCAGCTGGAAGAGCCAGTGAAGCAGTAAGAGATGCCATCGCATCTGCATGTGCATTCTATTGTCAAGGTACATGGTTGATGTACAAGCTTTTGAACTCCTCTGCCATGCTAATAGTCACGTTGTAGTAGGGTAATAAGTCTTCATGTCGGACTTCATACTCTCCTCGGACTTAGTTGATAATGAGTTTCGAATCACCATACGCTTCGAGGTGCTTGACTTCAATCTCTTTCGCGAGTTGCATTCCAATTATTAGAGCGTGATATTCCATAACATTATTGGAACACGACTCTGTTAATGAAATGCGCGAGGAATTATGTAGTTTTGTGGAGACACAAGTACTACCCCCACTCCTGCTACGATATTTTCTTTAGGACCCATTCTTGAGGCACCATCGAAGAATAATTGCCAGACTTATTTTTCGAATGATGCATGGGTCATGCAAACTTCAGCGATTTCGTCTGGAAGATCCTCATAAAGTTTAGTGGATCTTGAGGCTGGATGTTCAGCTAAGAAATATGTCACAGCTTGTCCCTTCTTGGGTTTCTGTGGCATAAATCGTATCTCATTTTGTGAGAGCAATATAGCCTATTTTACCAATCGACAGCTTAGCCACGAGGGTTTTGTCATGAGTAATCGCAGAGGATTGACCCTGTAGACGACATGAATGAGCTAGCCCATAAGATAATGTCGCATCTTCTAAATGACAAAAATTGGAGCTAGACACTCTTTTCGATCAGGTTGTAATAATGTTCAGCCTCGATCATAGCCCTGCTCAAGTAATAAATTGCATGCTCATGTCCTAGGTCATTAATTTGGGCTAACAAAGTATCAAAGAATGATATATAACTCTAACATATATCAGGAAGGGTTTCCCTGATGCTGGAGCTACAAGAATGGGCGGATGTGTGAGGTATTCTTTGATTTCCTCAAACGCTTACTGGCAAGCACTGTCCCAGGTGAATGAGACTCCTTTTTTCATCAGCTTGATGAAGGGTTGGCAACGTCTTGAGAAATTTGCATTAAGTCTTTGGATATAAGTCAATTGTCCTTGTAATCCTCTAAGTTCTTTGAGATTTCTCGGAGGGTGCATTTCTTGGATGGCGTGAATTTTTCAAGGTCAAGGTGGATTTCTTTAAATGTCACAATGAATCCAAAGATTTGTCACTAGCCAGCCCAGGAAAGATTTAGTTGGGTTCATTTTCAATTGATGTTCTTGCATGATTTCGAATACTTTCTTCAGTGTAAGATGATCACTTCTATCTCAGCTTTTCACTACAATATTGTTGACGTAGCATTTTACTGTCTTACGTATGTACTCATGAAAGATTGTATTTATGGTGTGTTGATATATTGCCCCTGCATTCTTCAACCTTAAAGGCATTACAGTGTAGCAGTGCACCCCTAGTGGTGTTCTGATGATGTATGTTTCTCATTGTCGGGATACATCTTGATTTGATTGTATTCAAAAAATCCATCAATAAAAGACATCCTCTCTAGTCCGCACGTGTTGTCAATCATGACATCCATGATTGGAAGAGGAAACTCATCTTTGGGACAAGCCGCGTTTAGATTACGAAAGTCGATACAAATCCAAATCTTCCCGTTCTTCTTGGGGATGAGAACAATGTTGATTACCCAGTCACGGTGTTATTCCTCCCTGACGAAACCGGAGTCTATGAGCTTTTTATCTTCCGATTCGATTACCTCCATAATCTCTGGATAGAATTTTCGTTGTTGCTGCTTGACTGATTTCGCATCTGGATTAATATTGAGGCGATGCATGACTACTTGTGACCAAATTCAGGCATGTCTTCATAGTTCCAGGCGAAGATATTTATATACTCTTGTATAAGACATATTAGGTCTTCTTTCTCGGATAGCGATAAGTTTTCGCTTATGAAGATGCGCTTGGAATTAGATTCATTCCCCAGATTGATCTGGATCACTTTATCCACTGTGGGCAGTTCACAATGTTTAAAGCTTATGTCCCAAAGAGTGTTTAAGTATTTGATCCGGTGATTAGTGTGTAACTGGATTATTTCTTCAGTTTCGTCTTTGTCTTCATGTTCCAGATGACTGTTTGAAATCATATTTATTGAAAGACTTTTGAAAATGGCACTGATGTTAACATCTAACCCCAATGACGATGTTTCTGATGAGTGGTCATGACTGACCCATTGTTCAGGTTCAGAATCTGATGAGACTGGGGTAGACACATCCCAAACCCCTTCGAGGCTTGATGATAATAGTTAGAGCTTTCTCTTTTGATACGAAAGGTCGAAGTAATGTTCGTCTTCCTTTGTCGAAGTTCAAGCCAGACCTTTTGGTAAGGTCGTATCCTATCTTCTCCATCATAGGTGTGAATTTCACCCATAATGAGAGAATTATAGAGAATCGAGACCATCATCTGAGCTCTCGCATTCAGTAGTTTAGACTCGATTCTTCCAAATGGGATTGGCTTCGACCCTTGTAATTAGCTGGCACTTTGAAGAAAGTCCAATGTGCGTCACTCGCCCTTTCATGAGTCATGAAGGATGACCATATTGGGGCGTGCAATGATGTCAGAGAATGCATTGCATATACATGATCGCTATCTACGTCAGTTCTAGCATCTGACGGTACAGAATCAGAATCTACCACAGAAAAGTAAGCCAAATCTAAATCTTCATTAATGAATACTCGCCTACATCATTGGCGGTGTTATTAAAGTCAAGCTTATCAATGCTCATTACAAAAAGATTCAGTTTTTAGAGACATTCTTTTTCTGGTTCTGGCCAGCATCAGCCTCATTACTAGAGTCAGGATCTCCTGGTGATGTATTTTCAGCAACTTCCAAGGAGTTTGGATAGAGAAAAGAGTATGTGAAGTAATTCTCTACCCCTTTTAATCGATGATTTTCAGCAATCAACATTCTTACCTCCCCTTCTTCATGGCATATTTCATTACTTGATGAAGCACGGAAGGAATAGTGAAGTTGTGATGAATCCATAGACGTCCTAGCAGTAGGTTGTATGATGTATCTGCATCAATTACATAACACGTCACCTCTGACTTTAGGTCTCCGATCTGGCATCTAAGCTTGATCTTAACCATAGGGTGTGTACCATTGGTGTTGAAGCCATAAATAGTAGTCTGGGTGGTGCTCAACCGATGGGTGGGAATCTCCAAGTATTGCATGACCTTGTGGGGTATAATGCTCAATGCGGATCTTGGATTGACTTGAATGCGACTCATTTAAGATGATCCAATGTACCCTGGATGATACAGGGGTCTATAGTGTTTCTCTTTAATCTGCATAGAGAATAGCTTTGAGGTATGATGACAGTGTCCATCGTCTTTCTTTTCACATAAAGTAAGAATCTAGGCTATAAAAGCCTCTGAGTTTGCTAATGCTTCTCTAAGAGCTTTTCTTATTGACTTGGAGAGTCTTAGGAGCTTATAGAGAGTAATCTGGGCTGGGAGATTGGCGAGCTGAGCCAAAATATTAAAGCGGAAAGGAGTTGATGATCCTTCCACGTTGTCTTTTTGAATAGCTTTAGAATAACAAGCTCTTTCTGCATTTTCACGGGTTGCTTTGTGGGTAGCTCGGGTGCCTCCTTGGTTGGCTTGGAGGAATTTTCCACCAGCTCATCGTACTATTTCAAGTACTGCATACCTGATCGAGTTCTTGACATGGGAGGAGCGCCTTAGCTAGCAGCGAAAGCAGACTCCTCTTCTTTTGAGTCAGTGAGAGAAGCGACACCTTCCTCGATTTCTCTCGAAGAAACACTCCCCACATTGCAATGAGATGCTTCTGCTTTGCTTTGCTTTGGACTTCTTTCTGATCACAGTAGTCTATTGCTGCTTTGAATAATGTTGGGATGAACCCATATTATTTCTCCACGAGGAGTTGGAACAGGGACTAAACCCTTCTCCTCCTTGCTGTGGAGATCGATATTGACCACTTTTTTTCCTTTTTGGGATGGGAACCACTCTACCTGGCACTGAGAGGAGATCCCTGCCGAATTGAAGGGGCGTCATATTAGCAGTCACCTTCTTTTGCTCTCGGCGGAGTTTGAGCACATCTGAATCAATTAGAGCTTGGAGAACATCTTTGAAGATGTAACAGCTCTTTGTAGGATGTCCAACTATCCTGTGATACAAACAATAGTTGAGATCATCCATCTTGCCACTTCTTTGGGGCGCTTCACCTCTGATAGCTTAAGTTTGTTGCTCATGTGAAACAACTTGAACAAAGAGACAACATGCTCATCCTTGAAAGAGTATTGCTTATTGGCACGCACCTGTCCTAAAGTATTACCCCCTCTCGCTGTTGAGGTTTGGCAGAAGATGTAGTCTCCATTGCCAGAGTATTTTTTCTTTTTGATTGAAAAGATTGTTCTGGGGTACGCTGCGTTGACTTCTCCGGTCTAGGTTTACTCTCTTTTTCTTCAGCCTTGACTATCGCAACAATTTATTCTGCATGTTCGCCTTGTGAGACAAGTTGCTTCTAAGAGCGACATTCATCTACTCCTATTTGAGCCAAGAGTATTGTTTGCAGGTTATTCGTACTAAGATAAGCGCAGCCCCTATAGAAGAGTAGATGAGAGAAAATTGCCTACGATGGTTTGGTCATGTGCGACGTAAACCTACAAAAGTGTTAGTCCGGCGAGTAGAGCATATCAAATTAGGGCAAGTTAAAAGAACGCATGGGAGACCGAAGAAAACATGGATGGAGGTGATACGACAAGATATAGAGCTAAAGGTCTTAATGAAGGCGAATTACTCGATATATGAAAGAGTGGAGAAAGCTGATCCATGTGCCCGATCCGGCGTAATTATCCTTTGGTTCATGTAGCCTATCCTAAATACTTGGGACAAATGGCTTAATTGTTGTTGTTGTTGTTTGCAAGTTGTGGCGGCAGTTTTTTATCAATGTAGACTGAGTTTACCGCTTGGACATCGGAGCGCCATACTCTGAAGTCGCTCCACAAAATTTTTGATAGACTCCCATTTCTTCTTTTTTGCAGTAAGGAGAGTTGGCACGGATACTTCAATGTCATCTTCAAAGAATCGCGCCGAGAAGAGCTTCTCTAGGTCGGCCCATTTCTTGATAAAGGCAGCAGGAAGCTTCATGAACCATTTAAAGGCAACTCTTTTGAGAGAAAACGAGCCAGGATGGCATCGTTTGATACTATATTCCCTATTTGAGATTTAAAGTAGATATAAGTTGGTTCGGGGAACCTCTATCATTAAAAATTTGTAAGGTCGATGTCCTTAAACCTGGGAGATAAGGAGCGGAATCTCACTCGATCGGATATGGCATAACCACCACCATTTCTTGAAGATTGCTGACCACTACCATTTCTTAAAGATTGCCTCAATGTGTGATTGCCTCTAGTGTTGTCGAGGCGCAAGGCGCACTGTAAAGCGCAAAGGACTTAATGTGTGCGAGGCGCAAAACGTAAGCGAGGCGTGTGCCTTACTACAGTGAGGCACAACTATTTTTTTATTATTAGTTTGAAAGTTTATGAGAATAAAAGTAAAATCATAAGATACATAACAAAAAACAAACAAGAACAATGTGCGCACCTATATAGCTGTCTCTCTCATCTACACCTGAACAAAGATCAATTTAATAACATAATAATAAATTATCAATAAGCGTCCAATGATGATATTCTTTCCTGCAAAATAAGTAAAAATAAAATTGAGAAAATCGATCATCACATAATCATGAATATAAATAACAATATCAATGGCTCGATGCTACAAGAAGCACATAAATAAGATAGTATTGTGATTAAAACTACAGCTAAGAGAAACAGAGATAGAGAAACATACACAGAAAGAAAGAGAGATAAAGAGACATAGAAAGAGAGAGAGAGACAGAAGGAGATGAAGGGGAGGGAGAGAGAGACAGAAAGAAGAAAGACACAGAGAGAGAAAGATGGAGACAGAAAAGAGAGACAGAGATGGGACAGAGAAAGAGAGACACAGAGAGATGGAGACAGAGAAAGAGAGACACAGAGAGATGGAGACAGAGATAGAGAGACGAAAAGAGATAGAGAGACACGGAGAGAGTGATGGAGACAAATAAAGAGAAAAGGAGATGGAGACAGAGAAAGAGAGACGGAGATTGAGACAGAGAAAGAGAGAGATGGAGATAATGAAATAGAGAGACGGAGCCAGAAAGAGAGATAGAGACAGAGAGAGATGAAGACAGAGAAGAGAGAGGGATGGGACAGAGAAGAGGGAGGGAGAGAGAAACGACCTCTCATCAAGAGAAGAGAGATAGAGAGAAATCGTACCAGGCTACCAGCGGAGGGCGGCGTCGACACCAGCGGAGGGCGATGGTGTCGAGAATAGCGGCACGAGGGCAGTATCGAGGCGGTGTCATGGGTGAATGGCAATCGCAGTGGGTACCCTAGCTCGGGGTGTTACCTTTCCTTCTTTTTCTTCTGTTTTCCTTTTTTCATTTTATGTAACGGAAGCGGGTCAACGGGTCAGGTTGACCCGCTTCTTTAGCGGGTTGTGACCCGATCTACCCCACAAAATAAAACGTCTAGGCACGATAGCCTTGCGCCTCGAGCGAGGCGCACTCGAGGCGCATTTGGGCCCGCGCCTGGCACTGCCTGCGTGCCTCGCGGCGATACGGGGCGCATTGTTGCGCCTCGCTTTCCCCGTGCCTGAGGCACATCGCCTCGATCGCCTTTGACATCACTGATTGCCTCCATGCGGCTCTCGAGCTCATTCATCCTCTTAATATGGCTATCCATTTTTTCTGAATTCTCTTCCTCTTCAGATGAAAATTGAGGAATTTTATAATTGAAGTTATTCTCAGCATCAGTTTTTTCACAGGTGCTCTCACCTTCTTTGTTTATGCCCTTAGAGTGCTTGCTAGAAGAACCACCATGACTTAAACCTTTTGGGCTCTTTGACTTCTCAAGTAAAAGAGTTATCATCTTCTTAAAGTCGTTGATAGACTCTTGTTGAACTTGAAGCATTCTTGCTACGCTTTTTGCACCCAAGATTGTTCTTTAAATCTTCTGGCTAGCTTTTCCATGGTGCTGGTAACATAGGCGGAAGCCTCCATCTCCACATACGAGTTCAACGAATGGAATTCCGTGATGACAGAGTGCTCATCATTTGCTTCAATCCTTTTAGCCACCAAACTGTAGTCAATTGGGGCAATTGCTCATTCTGATCCGAGTGTATCTATAAATTCCTTTGGGCTCTATGAGTATTTCTCTCAAACCTGAGTAATATTCAACATCTGATTCCTCGGAACTGAGAGCTAATTGCTTCCCTTTTGACTTGCTTGATGTGGCGCTCGAACCCACCATATTCGAAGTCACTTTCGGGTACTCAACGTCAGAAAACAACTTCTTACAAGATCATCGCCTCTTGCTGAGTTTGAATTTGAAGCCTTTAATAATCAGAGAGCACCGCCGAGATGAGCTGCTCGCAATAACACTGAAGAGTGATTTGATAAACACTCCTCTTTCTGGTCAAGTAGTCTCTCAGATCAGCTGAATGGACGTCTAAGGAACTAGCCTCAAACCATGAGGATGAGGGACTTCCCAGTGCAAATTTGAACTTAGCCAGTTGTGGCTGAATGTGACCCTCGCATTTTGAAAGTGAAATACGAAGTCGAGTTCTGGTATAGCCTTTAGCAGAATGCGATTCTCGCGTTTTGAAAGTGCAACGCGAAGGTCGCGTTCTGGTACAGCTTTTGGTTGAACGTGACTCTCGCATTTTGAGAGTAAAACACGGCTCTTGCGTTTTGGCGCAGAAACGCGTTAGTTCGCTTCACAACGACTGTTGTGTTTGAATGTGAGTATCGCATTTTGAAGCAGAGACGCGCAGATCACATAGCTAAACATGAGCATTGTGTTTGGTGCAGACAGCATTGCTTTCAGCTTCTATTTGCTGACGACAAGTTCGACGTCTTCGTCGATGATCAACAATTCGCTTGGCTCGTAAGAGTTGTTGTGAACCCTTGCAAACTGAGTTTGCTCAGTGTCAAAATGAGCCATAAGACTTGCGTCTTGGTCACTAGAAGTAGAGGTCTTCCAACTGAGAACGTGGTTAACTCGAATTTGCTGAGCTTCGAGAAAGAGCTGACGACGAGACTGATCTCTGCCGTTGTGTTGATCTTGAACTACAACACTGGTCTTGCGGGTCACCTGAGAGACTTCATCGCAAGCCATGTTGGCTTCAAAAGAGGTTGCGCGAATCTGAAGAGAGTTCGTACTGTTTACCTTGTTGACAAGCGTACAGTTAGCTTCCAAAGAAGCTTTTCCTTGAGAAGCCTCCGATGAGGCTAGAGAGCGAGTTTCACTTAAGACTTCGCGGTTTATTCGCATAGGTTTGGGGCCAACGGAGCCCGAGGAGTTCAAACTTCTCTTAGTCGAATTCGACGACAAGCGATTCAACGGTCGACCCAATCAACTTCAAATTAGCTTGCGCTACGGCCTTCTCATCGGTAGAGAAAATAGTGCCCAGCGGAATCGCCATCTTCTATTTCTCGGAAAATTGTCGTGTAAAATTCTTTAGTTGTTTGCAAAGAAGATGACAACGGATCAATATCCGGTTACAAAATAGGAAAGGATAGTTGGTCTTCCCTTTGTTTAATGTCGGGTTCCTCATGTGGCGATGGAGAGTGATTCTTATTCTCCGTTAATGAGCTGAGCTTGAATCTTAATCTTGGATCTTCTTGCTCTCTCCTTTAGAGCTCCGAATAAAGTATGACTTTTAAACAACAGCTAAAATCTCAAGGAGATTAAGTGAACTTGTTAGCACAAGTTGAAAAGAGACCTTTTGGAATCCTCTCTCTTCTTGAAAATTTCTTCTTCAGAATTCTCCTCTTAAAAAAATCCTCCCGTTTTCTATAGCTTTTCATAGCATTTATAAAGATTGGGGTGTAACTGACCCCTTAAATCTCTCCATAATGGAGATTTATTCCCCATTATGTGGAGAGAAAGTGATCGCAATTGACCCAGTTAATTGATGTTTATTACAGCAGAAATGTGAATCTCGCGTTGGACGCGGCCCTCACGTTGGACGCAGCTATCGTGTTGGAGTTGGAACGCGGAGCTCGCAGGCTCGCGTTGGTGTTGAAACGCAGAGCTTCACAGGCTTGGGTTTTGAAGTTGAAACGCGACTTTGTTTGAGGTCTGTGTTTAAAGAAGTAGCGCGACCTTCGCGTTTAATGAAAGAACGCAACTTCGTGTTTGTTGATGAAACGTGAGGTTTGCGTTTGGGTTTGAAACGTGACCCTAACGTTTTGGCATGAGGCCTACGTTTTGAGGTTGTGTTCAGTAATTTTGATACAGCCTACAGTCATCCACTTTTTTTTTACTATTTTATTATTCACTTAGACAGTATTGTTCACCATGAACACTACAATTTTTCTTTTTCCTTTTTTTATAAATTTGAATTTAAATCATATTTGAAATAAGGAAAAAAGAACTAGAAAAAGAAGAAAAAGAGAGAAGATGGTGATGGTGATCTTTTGATGGCGAGCAGAGATGACAACAACGAAGCTTGAAGAGAATAGAGAATCTTAGGGTTCTAATATCATGAAAAGATTTAGATTATGAAAATTAGAGAGTTGATGAATCTTTTTTCTATACTCTTATTTATACGCAAATATCATTACCACTCTTAGTAAAAATAAGACTCTTAATATTATGTAGCAATATGACTCATAATTAAGTCACTACTCCTAAATACATAATAATTCCTAATTATAACTTGCATCTAACTGAACGCTATTTGTTGTCTTTAGATCCCCATTTACACCTTCACTAGCATCTCATGAAACAAGAGAAGTGCAGCTCTACTTAACTGCAAGTTGCATGTGGCATTTCTCGCATTGCAACTCTAACTCCAAGGACACACACACACACACACACACAAGGAAGAAAACAATACAAACAGAACCATCACTTCACACAGCGACAACAGCGACAACAGAAAATCTTCAAGATTTACACAAACAATCAAAAAAACCATCTATGCACACAGCAGCAGCAGCAGCAACAGAAAAACTCCAAGGTTTACGCCTGGGTAAGGTACAACCTATGCTAATCACATCAAGTGATGCTATAGGATCCTAACTCTCAGCTTACAAACCAAATTCTTGACAAAGAAACAGTGTAACTATAACACACACTACATGGCAAGGGTCTTGAGAAGGACAATTGATCGTGTGCCTTTATCACCACCAAATAAGATCTGTCTCTGGACTGCCCACTAGTAGTGGAATTGAATGAAAGTAAAGAATTCGGGAGAAAGGGGACACCATTTGGGGCAGTTCCTCAATTGCAGGGCAAACATGAACTCAATCAAGAGATTATCATATTTCATCAACTGACATTATACTGATTAATACCTCATGTACGGAAACTTCAAAGACTCACACTATTTGCTTGGTTCACATTGATCAGGTACGCATAAAAGGAGGAAAGGACCATACATGTCTTCTTGCATGCATGAAGGTACTCGGCATGACCGATTGAGAGTTTTTACTAATGAACGTATAGTACATACAGATAAGAATCATGACCTTGGTTTACGCTTGGTCAGCTTCACATAAAGCAGGAAAGAACTATATATGTCCTAACATACATTCAACTAATGCAGCTTCAACACTGAACAGCTACATCTACGGGTTTTGGAAAATGTATTATTGTGCTTGTAGTGCAACCCAACTATCAAAGTTTCTGACTTGTATTGCATTTTTTTTAGCTATGATGTTTTTAGTTGAAGTGTGAATGCGTGCGCACGGACGCAGGTCTTTGTGGGTGTTTTATGAGGATGCTCCGGCATGGAATTAATGCTCCCAAGAAGAAAAATATAAAGAGAGAGTGAGAGATTTTTCTTATCTATTGCTGGACAGGGTGAGCAGGATGTCTTCTATAGAAAACGATACAAGCGCCCAGATAACAATTTTCTGGTGCAAACTCTATGTAATTCTGAATCAATAACAAGGACCCGTTAACCTCAGCAATTTGGCAGTAGTAATTCTAAGCTTGCGTTTGTCAATCACGGTTGAAGTTCCTACCTGGTCAAAGTTCAGTTGGAATGCGGTGGAGCTCTTTGAGACCCATTGTCGAACATGTGGTGGGCGCTTTACAGCACGGTCCAGTTGAGCACCCACAGGGCTGGCACCATTGCTAACCACATGGAGATTGAGCAATGCTTGAACTATGTTCAATGTAGAGAAGACATTTTTAAAACCATCTCACTTCTGTTTTCACTCAATTTAACCATTGGTTCTTTCTTGAGCTCTGGCCTCTGGGGTCACTCACACTTTCGAAAGCCAAGCACCTACTCCCATGAAAGAGGAGGGCTTTCGCCATTCAGGACCAAATTCTCATTTAGACAACTTAAGCCCACTATTTCTTTTTACTCAAGTTGTAGGCTGTGGTGGACCTTTCTCGTTTTCAATGTGGCGTGTTAATTGAGACTATTAAATTCATTAGACAGGTCCAAAGCTATTCACAGCTAGCGAATTAAGAATTCTGAGATAATGTACTACCAGTGTATCAAAAATGCAGTCATCGATTCTCTTGATAGACCACAATTAACGCGAGCAAACATATTAATAATGAGGAACGCATTTTGCTATACTACTAATACATATACTTGATCTGATATTTTGTCCAAGCCTGGTTGAGAAAGAGTTATGGGAGTAAAACATAAATAAGCTGATTTCAGCTGGGTTTATAATATGTTTGGCAAAAGCCTTCCCAATAAAAAGTGATAGAATTGTTATTTAAGAAGCAATATAATATTTATGTGATGACAAATTTATAACATAAATGAAACATTATTGTATTAGCAGTCTTATAATAAAACTTATGAAGATATGTGTAACACCCATTCTCGGAATACGTACTTAGATATGTATTTAGATTTTTTGATCATATTTTTCTAATTTACTTCCAGTATATATTTTGTTTTATGATTATTTATGCGATCGTTTGGTATTGGATCCGGATTCCTGAATTCAGAATCCACCTGAGTCTAAACCGGGGACCAAATCCCAATGTACTTATTGATTTGACCTTTGTGGTAGTCAGATTTGAGCTATTTCAGTTTAAAACATCGTTTTTCAATAATTTAGATTTTTCATGATTTTTTGAAAATTTTCTAAATTTAATTGCAAAATCTTCAAAACCGGTATCGATCAATATCGCCGATCGATTCTCGAATTTTTAATTTACAAACGGAATTGAATTTCTAAAAACTGCTTTCACATTACTTTTTAAAATCGTATTTTCTATCTTAACGCATTTTTGGGGATTTTTTTTGAATTTATCGAAATTCGGCCAGATTTGATGTCGACCGGTATCGTTGCCATGTATTTTAAAATAATATTTACTATTTTTGTGAATTTTTGGAGACCTTTCCGAGTTACTTCAATTTTCTGACATTTCTGATATTTTCGGTGTTTTCTCAGATCCGGGGTTTACACCCGGTTATTTTCTCTTATTTTTCTTTCTTTCTTTTTTTCCCATCAACTTATTTCCTTATCCCTTTTTTTTTCCTTACTTTTTCTTTTCCTCAAATTTTCTCCTCCACACAAAACCCCCTCCAAATATCTTCCCCACCCACTTCCTCTCCTCTCCTTTTTCTTTTGTTTCTTCTTTTTTCTTTTTCTTCTTTCTTCCTTCTCTTCTCTCTGGCTGGAGACGCAGCACACAACCCTCCCCCTCTCAAATTCTCTCATTCTCCTCTCATAAACTCTCCTCTCTCTCTTTTTAATTTCTTTTCTCCCTTTCTTCCACACTCTCTCCCACCCCCAATTAACCTCTCCCTCTCTCTTTCTCATCGAATAGGCCACCACTACTCCTCAGCGCCGCGACCCCTTCTCCGGTAAGCCCATGGCCGGTGATGACCCCGGGGCCCCTTCTTTACTTCAACCATCTCCTCTCTCCCTCTCTAACTTCAATTTCTCCTTTACCATCACCCATTTCTTCTCCTCCACCACATCCTACCACCTCCTTCCATCATTTCCACCACCATCACATCTCCTCCTCCTTCATCTCCTTCCACCATCTCTACCACCACCACATCTCCTCCTCCTTCATATCCTTTCACCACCCAACTCCTCTATAGAGATCCACCACAACCATCACTAATTTCACCTCCATCACCATCAAATCCCCAACATCCTCCATCACCACTACCACCATACCCACCACCACTCCACTTCCTCTCTCCCTCCTTAGGGAGCCACCAGGGGGCCGACACAGCCGGCCTTGCCAGGGGCATGGCCAGGCCCCTGTCCTGGCCGTGAGCAGCTGCTGCCCCCTGTTTTCTTTCTCCTTATTTTCCTTTTATCTCTCTTATTTCTCTTTCCTCTCTCTTGGTTTCTCTCTCGTCTTCCTTATTCTCTCTCTCAATTAATATATTTATATATTTTATATGTTGGCCACATGTGCACATGTTTTGGAACTTCAGGATTTCATGAAAATTTTCGTAGATTTTTAGGCGAGTGTTCTCGCTTTTTGGGGTTTCCCCGCTTTAACAGGTGATTAGTATTTATTCGTGTAAATTGTGTAATTTTCGGGACTGTATATTTGTATCGATGGATTTGCATCTGTATTATGGACACGTGCATTGTACCGGTGTGGGTGTATTGTTATTATGTGGACATGTATCAGTATTGATGTGACGAATGCTTGTATTAGTGTAGTTTACTTACTGTACATATACACTACCTGTGATGTGCTTTATTATTCCTTTATTGTTGGCCCAGAGGTCCTTCACTCTAGTTTTGATGATGATTAACTCATGTAGCTATAGTTAGTAATAATCTTGTGATATTTAGTTTCAGATATTTGATCAAAATATTAATAGGTGATTAGTTTCAACAAAGGTGTTTTGGATTCACATGGTGATTCAAGAGCTCGAGCGTCAAGATCGCATCTAGCACTCGGTTGGAGTCAAGCTCGTTGGATCGTGTTTGGATCGAGTCGACTTGGAGACGGAGTTCTACAAGAAGACCTCGGTTTGTTTAGTTTATGGTTTAAATCTTATTGTAAAGATTAGATAGTGTTGATATGCTCAAGTTCATAATACACACACAAGTTTAAAGTTTCATGTTTGTTTTCAGTTTAACCGGTTTTGGATTTCTAGTTCAAATATATGGTTTTCATGAATAGATAAAATCAAACAAGTTTACAAGTTTTAATATATATTAGATTTGATCTATTTACGTCTATGCTACATATACTTAGAAAAACTTATTTTGAAAAGCCTATTCATGTGTTTGGAGTTTTGTATTTAAACAAAACTTATTTTTGGATTTCATGTCAAAAACATAGATATAATATCCTTCATGTATATTAGATTCTATTCATATACAATATGCTTCAGAGTTGCTTCAATATCATGTTTTTTATTTACATGTGTTTTGAAAAAATCAGATTTCCATTTCAAAGTTCGGTTTTTGGAAAATACGTTTTTGTATTTAAGCCAAATTTCAAGAACATAAAAATGGTTCAAATAGTTTGTAATATGTGTTGAATTTTTGTCACACATATTTGTATTTCAAATATCTAATATGAACTTATTTTTGTGGAATTTATGTGATTTTATGGGATTTAATCAAGATAAAAACCCAAGTTTTTAATCCCTACAAGTTTGACCTGGCTGTCTGCCGGTCGACCGGACCGATCGACCGAGGTAGAAGTCGATCGACCGGTCCGGTCGACTGACGTGCACAGAACGTGCACGCAGCCCAGGCTGGGAGGCCGGTCGACCGGGTCGGTCGACCGCCAAAGAGCTTCTGCTATCTGGAAATGGCCCCGGTCGTCCGCTCGGTCGACCGGCAGAGAGCTTTGCTCTCTATTTTCAGTTTTCGGTCGACCGGTGGCTCAACGGTCATAATTATAACCGTTGGCCGGTCGACTGCCCGGTCGACCAGAAGGGCAGTTTTGCCCTTTGCCAGACTGCCAACGGGCAGATTTCTTTGGGGCTATATATACTCCATTTCTTGAGCTGTTTTACACAAGTTTTTCAATAGCAAAATTCTCATTCTTTCTAGTGTTTAAATACAAATTTTTAAAAGAGTTTTAGAGCCAAAAGGTTGATCTTTATTTGTTTTAAAAGGGTTGGAAAATTCAAAGAAAAAGAAAGCCTTTGGGAGTTGTTTTGATCTTCATTCATATTTCAATATAGAGTTTTTCCCAAGAGTTTTTTTTTTGTGTTTTTAATTCCCATACTCTTTATTTTCTCACACTTGAGCTTATCATATCTATCCTATCTATAAGATCTTATTTAGTGAGAAAATTGGTTTGTGGTTTGTTGAAACCACCAAGAGTTGTATTCATCCATTTTCTTGTGACTTTGTGCCTTGCCCTCTAAGTGTAGATAAGGTTGTGCATTGGATTGTGGTTATCCCTCTAAGTGTAGAGGTGATTGAGTTTGTTGGTATCCCTCTAGTGAGAGGTTGATCTTGTGTTAGCTTTGTGCCTAGCCTCTATTGAGAGGTTGTTTTGGTTGAGAGAGGAGTTGTGTACTCCTAGTTGTATTTGCCCAAATCCTCAGTGGAGGTTCCCTGTGTGGGAACTTCTATGTGGACGTTACAGTGAAAATCCTTCTGTGTGAAGGCGGGGACGTAGAGCTGGGTGCTCGAACCTCGAAACATATCTTGGTGTTTGCGTTTGATCCACTGTCTCTAAACTCTCTCTCTCTTATATAGTGCCTTGCATCATTTCATATTGTTCATATCATTTATATGCTTGGATTTGTTTGTGTGTCTCACTTGTGTTCAACCAAGAGAGCTTCATATAGCATCTCAACTCTTATTTAGAGGAATTTAGAGGAGATAGTCCAGAGCCCTTCACCGGGAATTCGGCTACACTCTTTGGTTACACTAAGTGTGTTGCATTTAGTTTTTAATTCCACATTATTTGTCATTAGATTAGCTATACACCTATTCACCCCCCCTCTATGTGTACTTTCATTTATATCATGTGTGGTTGTTTAGCCTCCGAGCTCTCTACTCGGCAGCCCTTTAGCCTCCGGGCTCCACACTCAGCCTCTGGGCTCCACCTCTCTATGAATAGTCTAGTTATAATCATGTTTATATGTGCATTCGTGTGGTACTAACACTTTTGCAGGTACTAACTCGGCCCTTCAGCCCTTTAGGCTCTCACCCACTTCCTTGAAAGAGAAACTGCGTTCAGACCGTCAGATCTTTTAGCTACGCCTGGTAGTTGAGTTTAGCACGCAGCGCTTTATTGCTAGATTCGCTTGAGCGGAACTCTGTCTTACGACAGAATAGCGTCCCAAAGCTCAAGTCATTTCCATAGTTCCGCCATGTGTTTTAGCGATAAAATGTTGTTTATTAATCTTGCTCCAGCTTGCTTAGCTTCGCTTAGATGTTTGCTTGTCTGCTCATTAATTTTATTTTTATCTTGCTCAGCCTTCGGGCTTCACCGTTCATTGATAGCTTAGTTGTTACCTGTTACATGCATGTGCTTGATACTAACACCTCTGCACGTACATACTCAGCCTTCGGGCTCCTGCCCACTTCCCGGGCTGGCTACCCAATAGGTTTTATTTCTTGCACCCTCTGCGTTACATGGTAGCTACTGGAAGTGGCTTAGACCTTATGGTCTCTCTTCAGCACTTTAGGCTCTCACCCACTTCCTCGAAAAAGAGAGTGCATTCAGACCATCAGGTCTCTCAACTATGCCTGGTAGGCGGACCCAATGCTCAGCGTTTTACTGCTAACTCTGTTCAAGCGTAGTTACACCGTGAGCGCGGCTTCACCACACATGGTAGAATAGCATGAAAGTACACCTAGAGGAGGGTGAATAGGTGCAGTACTAATCTCAATAATGTGAAAATACACAATTAATAAAATGAATGATGCAAACAGTCAACTCAAATCAAGAATTGAAGCTGGATTCTCTATGAAGGGCTCTAGAACTTCTCCTCTATATTTCTCTAGAGATGAGTTGAGGTGCTCAATTGCTTTCTTGATTAAGAGAGTGAAAATTGGCAAGTAAATATGGTGCTAGAAATGAATAGCAAGTAGAAATGAATATAAAACACAAGTGTAAGCAATGCAAGTAGAGTAGAGCAAGAGAGAAAGCAATCGCAAACACAAATGATTTGTTTCGAGGTTCAAACACAAATATCTACGTCCCTGCCTTCTTTGCATGAAGGATTTCACTATCCACTAAGAATCTTTCCATAAAGGAGCCTCCACAGAGGAACTACAAAGGTCTACACAAGACTGGAGTACATAACTCCAACTCTCAGTCTTCTACATAAAAGGTAGCACAAAGCCTTTGAGGTTTACAAGCTCTTGATGACCATAAGATCACAAACAATCTCTTTTATAACTTTCTATAGTATTTAATGTGAGATGGAGCTAAAAAAGTTTGTGAAAGAGAAAATAATTGAAATGAATCAATCTAAGAGCTTAAAACTTGCAGAAATTAGTTTTGAAATAAGAGCACTTGAAGTAAGAAAACTTGAAATCTTTTCTTTTGAATAAACTTGATTTTTCAAATATTTCTCAAAAAAAAATCTTATTAATTCTCTACAAATGTGAAAAACACCTAGAGGGGGGTGAATAGGTATAAATGCTAATCTAGATACTAAATGCGGAAGCTAAAACAATTTTGCAATCGCACTTAATACAACCAACAGGTGTAGCCGAATTCCCCGTGAAGGGCTCTAGACTAACTCCTCTTGATTCCCCTAGATAAGGGTTGAGGTGCTATATGAAGCTCTTGTGGTTAAGTACAAGTGAGGCACACACACAAGCAAGCCAAGCATATAAGGATGATCAATATGAAATAATGCAAGACACAAATGCAAGCAATAAGATATGAATGAATGAATGATGCTTTGCACAAATAAAGAGAGAGTTAGAGAAAATGGATCAAACACAAACACAAAGATATGTTTCGAGGTTCGAGCCCCTAGCTCTACGTCCCCGTCTTCACCGAGAAGGATTTCTAATCCACTATCTTGTCCACCGAGGACTCCCACAGAGGGAACCTCCACCGAGGAGGATTTTTACAACAAGGGAGTACCGAACTCCTCTCTCAAACACCGCCTCACAACCGAGGGTAAGCCCGTAGCCAAATAACAACCAACACCTCTACCGAAGAGGGTTTAGAAACCAAACTCCACCTCTCATAAGAGGGAGCAAGCACCACTCCGATCAACCTCTACCAAAGAGGGATACACATATACAAGGAGGGTTTACAACTTGGAGGCTCAATCAACCTCAAACAATCTTTCTTTTCCACAAAACAAGATCCTAATAGAGTAGGATAGAAGATATGGCTCAAGTGGATATCAAGGTGTTTTTTGAAAAGCAAATAACAAAGAAAAACTACTTGGGAATCTCTTGTAGATGATAGAAAAAAATCCAAACAATATCCCAAAAACCTAGTTTTCTTTGATTTTCCAAAACCCTTGAAAAACAATAAAGATGAAATCTTTTAAGCTCTAAAACACTTTTTAAAACTTGTAAAAACACTTCAGAAAAGTAGAAATTTTGCTCTTGAAAATCTTGTTAAAATCCCCAAAGAGATGGGGTATTTATAGGCCCAAAAGAAAACTAGCTATTAGCTGATCTGTCAGCCTGACAGGCCGGCGGTCGACCGCCCGGTCGACCGCCAACGGTCATAAATATGACCGTTGGGGCTACCGTCGCCGCCCGGTCGACCGCCCAGATACAGAGAGCAAAGCTCTCTGGTCCGGTCGACCGCCCGGTCGACTGGCCCATGTGTCTGCCAGACGTGCACAAGGTTGTGCACGTCGGTCGACCGCTCGGTCGACCGGCCCTTGGTTCGGTCGACCGTGCGGTCGGCCGACCTGGCCTGTCAGTCACTGTTCTAGGTCAGAAATTGGGGTTAAAATTATTTCTAAAAATTCTTTTATCTCTTCTAAAAATCCTCAAAATAGTTTTACCATTTTGCATTGATATATAAACATGTGATAAAAATTTCAACTCAAATATCAAGCAATTTGAACTATTTTTGTGTTTTAACATTTTTACCAAAAATCAAAACTGTATTTTATCAAACTTTGATTTTTCAATACAGGAATAGGCTAGTCAAAATAAGTTTGTCTAAGAAGTTTAAGCATGCATGTATAGAATGAAACTACTATACATAAACCAATTAAACTTGTTTTGATCAACTATTCATGAAAACAAATATTGGTTAAACCAAAATTGAAAAACCAATATCCAAAACATAAAACTTGTGTGTTGTGCACTTGAGCATATCAACTACACTAAGCTTTACAAATGGATCTAAACACACTAAACTAAAACTAGGATACCTAAGTCTTCTTGATAATCTTCCATCTTCAAGTCGTCTCGGTCCAAACTCCGTGATCCAACGAGTAAGGCTATGTATGATCTTGATGCTCGGACTCGGGAATCACCAAGTGAAGGCTTCCAAACTCCTCTTTTTGAAGCAATCACCAACAATATCTTGTTACATGATCTGAAACTAAAATCACAAGATTATTAGTAAACATAACTACATGAGTTAATCATCATCAAACTAGAGTGGAAGGCCTCTGGGCCAACAAAATGAACCATATATATAGGCAAATATAAAATACTATTAGAAGAGCCTATCAGGTCATTAGGGAAGAGATTAGACCCAAAAAAAATCAAATATACCCATTAGAAAAAAAGTTAAAAACCAGATTTTAAAAAACTAGTCGTTACTGTAGCTTTGACAAACTTCGGTTGACCGGCCGGTTGACCGGTAATTCAAAGATTTGAACTATCTGTTGACGTCGGTTGACCAATCTCAACCAAGATCAAACTAGTGCCAGTCGATTGACTGCCCGGTCGACAGGTCGGTCGCCCGACAAAACATGCACGACATGCATAGGCTAAGGCCATATATGGCCCTGAGGTCTGGTCGACCGCCTGGTCAACCGACCTAACCTAAAAACATATATAGACAAATTTTAAATTTAAACTTATTTTTAAATATTTTATAATAGCTAGAAAATGTTTGGAAATACAAAGGCTATGGGACAAATGATAGAAATAGGATATATAATTTGAAAAAATAGGGACATGTATCAAACACCAAATCTTGTGAGATACCAAAATGGAGAAAAAATACTAGATATCAAAATTTGTATTTTTGTGTGTGTGTGTGTGTGTGACTTCTAAAGCATCAATTCTACACACTGTTAGTATTTGGAGTGCCTCATATTTATTGGAGAAGAATTCAAGTTCTGACAGTTTTCTAATATGGATCTATCCTCATATTCATTAGAGAAGAATTCAGGTTTTAGCAGTTTTCTAATATGGATCTGTCTCTTATTTTGATTTGGATACAAGTTTTCTATTTATCTGAGGAGGTGCTGATTTGAGTTTATGTTGGACTAAGATCATCCTTGTTGCCTATATAAACCCCTTGGGGGTGGCCTTTTAAAGGTCAAGAATTCAAAAGAATTTTAGAATTCCATCATTGAGAGTTGTGAGAGATATCTCATTGCAACTCTTATATTTCTTCTCTGTTTTCAATAAAGATTTCTCCCATCCTCCCATAGACGTAGGCACATTGCCGAACCATGTTAAATCTTGTGTTTTTTGATTGTATGATGATTGCTTACTAGCAGTAAATCTTTTACGCTTTCACTTACGTTACCGAGTCTTCAGCTTGATGTCTCTGTTGTTTGATTGATCATAGATCATCAATAATTATTATCAGAGCCATGCCCCAAACTAATTAGTGTATGCGGATGATGTTCGATCTCTCCAGGGCATAGCAAAAGGCGCAATAGACCCCTGTTAAGCTAGATCTGTAAAGATTGAGCTCTCGAGGGAGGTAATCATACTCCAGGTGCTTCATGTAAAATGTGTTTTCCAACAAAGTGAAGAGGAGTGCTCCAGGTACTTCATGTAAGACGTATTGTCATCCAATGCAATAAAGAGGACTGACCTTGATTGAGCACATGATCTTCTCGAATAAGGAGTGAGGAAGATCGGCTTGCAGGGAGGCTCGAACTCTTTGTTTGAGAGGGGATAAATTTGTTCAATTCTCAGGGCGCAAAAAGGCGCACTAAAGTCCCTGTAGAGCTAGTTAAGCTCTCAAGATTGGCAGGGAGCCCTGCTTTACGTAAGGCGTATGCTATAACACAGTGAAGAGGATCTCGATCTCGATTGGGTATATTTCTTCCGGGTATGAAGATGGTCTTAAGGTGTGAAGATGAGCTTACAAGGAGACTCTTTGTTCGAGAGGGAGATTGGTGGGATTTGGGTCGAACAAATAGTCCCACATCGGCTAGACATAGGGATGGTTTGAGTTTATAAGGATTTGGGCTACTCCACCTAGAAGACTAGTCTTTTGGGATGGTGTCCCGAATCCTTACAGATGGTATCAGAGCGATGGCTAGCAAGATGATCATGATAACCAAGTTCAATGTGGAGAAATTCGACGGGAAGTCTAACTTTCTATTGTGGAAGATGTGAGTAACATTGTTGCTCGTGAAGGAAGGCACACACAAGGCCCTGATTGGTATTGAGAAGAAGCCATCGAAGATGGAGGATGTGAGTAAAACGACATCGACTTCCGCGCAAAGGCGACGATCATACTATGCCTATCAAATGAGGTCTTCTACAACGTAATGAACGAGAAGACAACTGCTGATCTTTAGTGCAGGCTGGAGAGTCTTTATATGACGAAGTGTTTTTCAAACAAGCTCTTCATGAAGAAGCAGTTATGCAGCCTTCAGATGAAGGAAGGTATGCCTGTTCTATAACATCTTAATGCTTTTAGTAAAATTTTAAGCGACTTATTAGATCTAGAGGTTAAGTTAGAAGAAGAAGACAAAACTCTTCTGTTACTCTCTTCTCTTCCATCAAGTTATGACCACTTGGCAACCACCATCATGTATGTTAAGGAGACCTTAGAGTTAGAAGATGTCAGGCAACTGCTCTAGAATAACGAGTTGATGAAGAATATAGATTATACGGAGGAGGCCTTAAGATTGTTTGTCAAGGGCGAAAGGAGAAGATCAAAGAGTAGGGGACCCAAAAGGAATCCAGGCTTCTAGCAGTTTTTCTTGCTACTTTTGCAAGAAACTAGGGTACATCAAGAAAAATTATATGAAATACAAGGAGATGCTGAAGAGAAAAGGCGGCAAAAATTCTGATGGGATGAGTACTAGTGGAAAATCAGATCAAGCCGGGGTTATTGAAAAGCAGATGTGTATTCATGTGATATCTTGATGGCTAAGTTAGGAAAAAATAAATACTCAGATGCTTGGTTACTTGACTCGGGGTGCACATATCACATGTGCCCAAAAAGGGAGTGGTTCAGTACTTACAAGTCTTATGATGGAGGCTCTGTCCGGATGGGAAATGATGTCGTGTGTGAGACTATTGGCTTTGGCAACATTCGTATGAGGATGTTTGATGGACAGGTTTGAACCCTCATTTACGTTCGACATGTTTCGAATTTCAAAAAGAATCTTCTCTCGTTGGGTGCTTTGGAAGTTCGAGGGTACAAATTTTCTGGTGCAGATGGAGGAATCAATATTACTAAAGGCTCCATGACGATTCTCAAAGGAGAACGAACAAAAAACTTGTACAAGTGACAGAAAATATTATTATTGGTGATGCTTCAGCAGCAACAGAGAATGAGAATTTACAAGACTTTGGCACATACGTCTTGGACACATGAGCGAGTGAGGTTTTCAACCCCTACACAAAAGGAGTGCTTTACTAGATATCAAATATTGCAAACTTGATCTTTGTAAATTTTGCATTATGGGTAGGCAGCGTAAAGTAGCTTTCTTTATATCTCAGGATAAGACAAAAGGCTTGCTAGATCTCATACACACGGATGTGTGGGGGCCTTCGCCAGTAGCATCTATTAGAGGTGCTAGGTACTATGTTACGTTCATAGATTATTTTTCAAGAAAAGTTTGGGTATACTTCTTGAAGCGAAAATTAGAAGTATTCAGAAGTTCAAGGAGTGGAAACTTTGGTGAAAAATCAGACGGGACAGAAAGTGAAAGACTTGAGGTCCGCTAATAAAGGTGAGTACACCTCCAAAGAATTCAAAGACTACTTAGCAAGCAAGGGCATCAAATACCAGCTAAGTATTTTAGGACGACCAGAACAAAACAGAGTAGCAGAGCACGTGAATCAGACACTTACAGAGCGTGCCCGAAGTACCAGATTACAGGCTGACATGTCAGAAGGATTTTGAGCAGAGATGGTGAATCGTACGATTTATCTGGTAAATATGTTAACATCAACAGCCATTGATCTTCAGATCCCAGAGGAGATATGGCGAGGAGTATCTGTGGACTATTCAACGTAACGTTTTTTTAGTTGCCGGATTATAGTTTGGTTGATAGTCAGAAAAGGAACAACTGGGCTTCATGTCTAAGAAGTGTATCTTCATCGGGTTCACCAAAAGAGTCAAAGATTTCAGACTTTGGGATCTCGAGAAAAGGAGCACCTTTACCAGCAGAGATGTGGTCTTTGACAAAGAATCAATATTGCGAGAAAAGTCAGAGATGAAGGATAAAGCGCAAGGGGAGCTTCAGACAATTCGGCAGTCACTCAAGGAAAAAAAAGTTAAGTTCTCGGAGAGCCCTAAAAGGCCTAAGGGTCAGAAAGAACTCCTCAAATCCAGATGGAGACAACCAGGAGGCTACTCAAGAGCAACCTAAACTGTTAAGGCGGTCAGTCAGAGAAACGATGCCACCAATAAGATATGGCTAGGACGATGATCATGTCTCTTTCGCATTAGTAACAGAAACAGGAGAACTTGACAGTTACAGGAAAATGATCGAGGCAAATGACCACAACAAGTGGATTACAGCCATGAAGTAAGAGATGAAGTCTTTGGATAAAAACCAAACATGAACATTAGTCGATCTTCCAAAGGACTCCAAGACAATAGGTTGCAGATGGGTCTTTCGCAAGAAGGACAATGAGCTGTACAAGGCAAGCTTAGTTGCCAAAGAATATGTTCAAAAGGAGGGTATTGACTATAATGAGATCTTCTCTCCTGTTTTCAAGCGTACATCTATTCGGATGTTATTGGTCATAGTTGCTCAGTTTGATTTAGAGTTAGAGCAGATGGACGTCAAAACAACATTTCTGCACGGAAAACTAGACGAGAAGATATACATGAAACAATTTGAAGGTTATATTCAGGAAGATAAAGAAAATAAGGTTTGTCTTCTAAAGAAGTCTCTCTATAGACTTAAGCAGTCTCCTAGGCAGTGGTACAAACGGTCCGGCTCTTTCATGATCAAGCCCAGATACAACCGATGTGAGTATGATAGTTGTGTCTATTTTAAACAGAGTGATGATCTAATATATTTGTTGTTATATGTGGATGATATGCTGATTGCTGCGAAAAACAAGACATATGTTCAGAAACTTAAAGCTCAGCTCAAGAAGAAATTTGACATGAAGGATTTGAGAGAAGCCAAGAAGATCTTAGGTATGAAAATCACTCGAGACAGAGGCTCAGGTAGACTTTGGTTATCTCAGGAGAACTATGTGTTGGCCCAAAGGCCATCGCTCTAGTTTTGATGATGATTAACTCATGTAGTCATAGTACTAATGATCTTGTGTTTAAATAGTCTTAGATATTTGATCAAGATCTTAGTTGGTGTTTAGCTTCAATAAAGGATTTAAAGTCAAGTTTTAGAGCTAGCACGTGTCGATTCAAGAGGTTGCGCATCAAGATTGACTCAAGAGGAGTCTAGCTCATTGGATCAAGATTTGGACCAAGTCAAGAAGAAGAAGAAGACCATCAAGAAAAGACTTGCGTCTAGATTTATTTATAGTAAGATTTTGTTTTTAGATAAAATGTAAATGATAGATTAGTTGGTGGATTGCTCAAGTACATATACACTCACATACAAAATTTATATGTGTTTTCATAAAAGAGTTTTCGTTTTGAAAAATACCAGTTTGGTTTTTAAGCTTCAAAATATACTTGTGTTTTATCAAAACTGATTTTAGAGCTTAATGTCAAAAATATAGATATTTCATCATATATGTGTAGTGGATCATATCCATACACACTAAGCTTCAAAAGTGTTTAGAATATCTTGTTTTTGTATTTAGAGAAGGTTTGAAAAAATTGATTTTGGAAAATACAGATTTTTGTTTAAGGCAAAACTTTCATATTACAAAATAGTTCAAAATGTTTGTAACATGTTTTGATTTTTACTCAAACATGTTTGTATATCAAATTATATCAATGAACTTATTTTTTTAGAATTTATGGGATTTTATTGAAGTAAAAAGAATAAGTTTTTAATCCCTGAAAATAGTTGGATTGGCCTTCTGCCGGTCGACCGGCCGGTCGACCGAGCCAGAAGTCGGTTGACCGGGCGGTCGAACGATGTGCACAAACGTGCACAGCCAAGGCTGGTCGACCGCCAGAGAGCCTCTGCTCTCTGGAAATGGCCCGGTCGATCGGCCGTCAACCGCTGGGTCATTTGCCAGTTTACGGTAGACCGGCCGATCGACCGCTGTCACAACGATCAGAAATCTGACCGCTGTTACAACGATCAGAATGATCGACCGAGCGGTCGACTGACAACAGGCAAACCTGCTGAGTTGGCCTCCAACGGCCACATTTTTGAAGCCTATAAAAGGGGCTTCTCTTGGACTGTTTTAAACAAGATTTTTTGTGGGTTTTCAAGATAGTTTTACCTACACTTCTAAGTGTTTATCTCAACTTGTTTTAGAGCCAAATACTTCCATATTAAAAGGAGAGTTTTTCAAGAGTATTTTGTAAAAGAGATTTCTTGAGTTTTTCACCACCAAATCAATCCAAGTTTTCTCATATACACTTGAGCTACCATTGCTACATCCATCCTATAGGGATCTTTGTTGTGAGAGTGTTTGAGGTGATCAAAGTGTTTAGATCACCAAAGTGTTCTACTTTGTATTTGAGGAGGCGGACTTGCGGGTTCGCGTTATTTCAAGTTCTAGTGAGAGCTCGGTGCTGAGGTGCGGCCTCAGCAAGCTAGTGTACTTGCGGTGTGTAGTTCTTGCGGAACAAGAGAGGGACTAGTGAGTCCAAGGAGTTCTAGTGTGAACTTGTTGTAGGTGTTGCGGCACCAAGTGATCCGGTGGGATCAGTTTTTAGTGGAAAATCCTTCATAGTGTTGAAGGCAGGGACGTAAAGCAAGGGTGCTCAAACCTTGAAATAAATCTCATGTGTTTGCGATTGCTTACTCTCTATCTCTCACTTGTGTTTATATCTTGCATGCTCTTATTGTTCATATTCATTACTTACTTGATATACTTGTGCTTATATTGTTATATGCTTGGGATTGTTTGCTCACACTTGTATTCAACCAAAAGAGCCATAGTGGCACCTCAACTCTTATCTAGAGGAATCTTGAGGAGTTAGTACAGAGCCCTTCATCGGGAATTCAGTTACACTCTTAGGTTATACCTTATGTGTTTAGCTTAATAGTTTTTAATTTGGATAAATAGTTTTAATTTCGCATTAATTCATCATTAGATTAGCTAGTCACCTATTCACCCCCCTCTAGATGATTTCATTATGTTTTCAAGATATTGGAGAGATTTAACATGGCAGAAGCAAGACCAGTCACCACCCCTTTGGCTGGCCACTTCAAATTATCCTCCAAGCAGTGTCCTCAATCACCGGAAGAGGAGGAGGAGATGTCTCAAATACCATATGCTATTGCGGTGGGACCACTCATGTATGTTATGGTCTGCATTAGGTCTGGCTTAGCCTATACAGTTAGTATAGTAAATTGGTTCATGTTAAATATAGGAAAGAAACATTGGGTAGCAGTGAAGTGGGTGCTACAATATCTGCGAGGGACTACGAAACTAGGCTTTGTGTTTCAAAGATTGGAAAAGGGGAAGCCTAGATTACTACAGGGCTATGTTGATGCAGATTATGCATGAGCTTGATCATCGAAGATCTACGATGGGCTATGTATTCATAGTAACTAAATGCGTCATTAGTTGGAAGGCAGAGTTGCAAGATACAATTACTTTTTCAACGACAGAAGTAGAGTATATGAATGCAGTTGAGGCGTCAAAGGAAGTTTTGTGGTTGAGAGGATTGGTTGAGATATTTAATATCATACAGGATTCAGTTCGTGTTCATTGCAACAGCCAAAATACGATTCATCTCGCAAAAGATCACAGGTATCACAAGCGGACGAAGAATATTGATGTGAGGTATCACAAGATATGTCAGTGGGTCATGGATGATAAGGTGATCGATTTGGTAAAGATCAGCACGAAGAAGAATCCAGCAGATATGATGACGAAGACCATCCCGGTAGAGAAGTTCAGAGCATCTCTGTACTTCATCAAGGTTCTTCAAAGGTAAAGTGGCGAATGGGCTCTTGGAAGGGAGTCATGTGAAGTCACAAAAGAGGGGAGAAAGGAAGGCGAAAGAAGCATAGGCCAATTTCTACGGAGGGACTCAATGAACATGAGTTAAAGTAGAGATTGTTAGTATTTAGAGTGTCTCATATTCATTGAAAAAGAATTCAGGTTCTAATAGTTTCCTAATATGGATCTGTCCTCATATTTTTTAGAGAAGAATTTAGGTTTTGGCAGTATCCTAATACGAATTTGTCTTCTATTTTAGCTTGGATACGGGTTTTTTATTCTCTGAGGAGGTGTTGATTTAAGTTCGTGTTGGACTAGGATCATCCTAAGTGCCTATATAAACCCCTTGGGGGTGGCCTTTCAAAGGTGTGTCAAGAATTCAAGAGAATTTCGGAATTTTACCATTGAGAGTTGTGAGATGTAAATCACCTAGAGGGGGGGTGAATAGGTGATGGCTAATCTAATGGTCACTTAATGCCGAATTATGCAAATGATGCGGAAGCTAAAAACAATTATGACCTAATTAAATCTTTTACACTAAACACCACGTATAACACAAGAGTGTTGCCGAATTCCCCGTGAAGGGCTCTGGACAAACTCTTCTAGATTCCCCTTGAATGGGTTGAGGTGCCGCGTTGGCTCTCTTGGTTGAATACAAGTGTTAGCAAATAATCCCACGCAAGTATATCAATTAAGCACAAATGAATATATCAAGCATATAAAGATAAACAATAAACACATGCAAGATATAAAAGAGAGAAAGAGCGAGAGAGTGAGCAATCGCAAACACAAGGGTATGTTTCGAGGTTCGAGTACACTTGCTCTACATCCCCGCCTTCGACACACGAAGGATTTTCACTATGCAAGATCCCAATGGATCTCTCCTCGGTGCCACAACACCTACAAGCCCTCGGACTCCCTAGTCCCGTACACACCGCAAGCCCACCCGCTCGCCGAGGCCGCACCTCAAACAACCGAGTCTGCACCCGAACTCAAAACAACGACGAGCACACTTGCCCGTCTCCTCAAAGAACAAAGAAAAGATCTTTGGTGATCACAACACTTTGATCACCTAAAGCACTCTCACTACAACACACCTATAGGATGAATAATCAATGGATGCTCAAGTGTGGTGTGAGAAAAACAAGGATGTGAAAGGTGAAGGAAAACTCAAAGACTTTCTTTTAACACTCTTGATAAAACTTCCCTTTTGATTGGAAGAATTAGCTCTCAAATATGTGGAGAAAACTCTTTAAAAGACTGGGAAAAACTAGCTCAAGGCACTCCT
Organism: Agave tequilana; assembly: GCA_038442645.1. Classification (NCBI taxonomy): domain Eukaryota; kingdom Viridiplantae; phylum Streptophyta; class Magnoliopsida; order Asparagales; family Asparagaceae; genus Agave; species Agave tequilana. The sequence goes on from JAVJIF010013223.1 coordinate 62,291, forward strand.
CAAATCTTCTATGAAAACAATGACAAGACCCCTAATTTATAGGCTGCCAGAAAACTAGCCGTTGGGATCTGTCAGTACTGCCGGTCGACCGGCCCGGTCGACCGCCAACGGTCAAAAATCCGACCATTGGAGCTACCGGTCGACCGACCCGGTCAACCCAGAAAAACAGAGAGCAATCTCTGAATTTCGGTCGACCGCCCCGGTCGCCCGGCACACTGCCAGATCAAACGTGCACGTCCGTGCACGTCGGTCGACCGACCTGGTCGACCGACTTCAGGGTTAGTCGACTTATAAGCTAGTATAAGTCGACTAGCTGAAGCCTGAAACAATTTTTCTGGGATTAAAAAGTTTGTCTTTTTGGCTCAAATAAAATCCCATAAAATACTTAAAAAATCTACAAAAATAGTTTTACCAATATACTTTGATATACAAACATGCTTGCACAAAATCAAGGCATGTTATAAAAGATTGGACTATTTTTGTAACTTGGAAATATTTGGCCCATGATAAAAACTGTTTTTCCAAAACAATATTTTTCCAAACATGTTTTTCCAAATCTTCATCAAATACAAAAACAAGATATACTTTTAAGGCATAGTGTGTATGGATATGATCCACCACACAATCATAATGAAATATCTATGTTTTTGACAATAAGCTCTAAATAAGGTTTTAAATAAGGTTTTGGTTGAAATATATAACTTTGAATACCAAGAACCAAAACTATGTTTTTCCAAAATGAAAGTCTTTTCTAAATCTGAAAATTCTTTTATGAAAAGACAACAAATTCAAGAGTGTGTGTGTGATATCTACTTGAGCAATCCACCAACTATCTATCCTTTACATTTTATCTAAAATAAAACAAAATCTTATACCTAGACACAAGTCTTCATCTTCTTGAAGTCTTCACTTGAAGGCTTCTCATCTTCTTGACTTGGTCCAAGCTTGATCCAAAAGCTCCTTGGATCACACCGTGCTAGCTCCAAATCTTGATATTTTATCCTTTGTTGAGCTATGCACCTACTAAGATCTTGATAATGAATCTGTCACTAATTAAACACAAGATCATTAGTAAACATAACTTCATGAGTTGATCATCATCAAAACTAGGGTGATAGGCCTTTGGCCAACAATCTCCCCCGTTTTGATGATGATAAAACTCATGGAGTTATATATGCATGGATTAAAGTAAAGCTTCAAAGAAGCTCCCCCTTAACTCATGCATAGACATAAATAATAATATATGACAATGAAGCTCATAAATATGTATGCAAATGTATGGAGATAAAACATGCAACAAGCATAAATCTTTTTCTCCTATTTGCAAAATAAAACATATATGCATAAACAATAAGAAGACAAATACTTCTCCCCCTTAAGCAATGAAAATATGAAAACATGCATATAAACTCAAATACTTCTCCCCTTTTTGTCACTCATCAACAAAGGGTTCAAAGTAAAATCAAATCAAACAAATTTTTCTCCCCCTTTTGTCAAAAACAAAAGATCAAGAAGGGGTAATACAAATCAATCAATAAAGATTTATATGTGATATACATTCATGAAGAGGAAGACGCTAAGTTAGCTTCCCTACACATATGCATTACATGAAGAAGGGATGACAAGCCCTAACTCACATAACACATATTATGTAATGCATAAGAGGAGATGTGAAGCTCCCCCTACACACGTATATCATATAAAGAAGTGTTGTCAAGCTCCTCAATTTATAATATACTCAACATGAATCTATATGTAGAAGAGATGTTAAGCTCTCCTTGCATATAGGAAATACATATCAAAACATTTTTTTTTTAATTTTTCAAAATTTTTTTTAAAGGTATCAGAGCTCTTGTAAAATAAACAAATTTTTTTAAGATACCAAATCGAAAATAATCATTATTGTAAAACATATTGATACCAATCGAAATTTAACAAATATGAAGTTGAAGCATTTTGATATCAATGGTAAACATAATGATCCAAAAATTTTATTTTTCATCATAACTTTTGTGCTTTTAAAAATGTGAGCCAATTGTAAGTTAAGCACATGAAAATCATATATATATGTATGAAATGAGTATACTAATTGAAATTGATACATACATATATAAGAGAACAAACTATGAGTATATACAAAAGTTATCAATTTAGATACCAATTGAAACGATTCAATGATACCAATTGACATAACAATAAGATCAAGTGTATATCTCATAACCTACCACCCTTCATATGCTCAAGATAGAAGATTTTCAATGAAGCATATAAGGCATAATCGCCCATCCATCCTCCCATAGATGGTAGGGGTTTTCAAAAATAGATTTGAAAATAAGCTTAGTTTAAAAAACTCTACCAAATGAAGAATTTGCACTAGAAAAATGTTTTTCATGAAACACAAGTAAATCACATGACACTAAAAACACTCTAATATCCATGAAGTCCATAAATTTTCAAAAGAGGTGAGTGCACTAGTGTTATGTGAAACATGGTATCATGAAAATGTCAATAAAGCTCAATATTTCTTTAAATAAGAAAACATGAAATCATCACAAATTTTTTTATTAAAAAAAATATATTTTTCAAGATATATGTATGTTTTGACAACACAATAAGTATACATACATATCTCTTAAACACAATTGAGTCCATATAAATAGATTTGCATTAAAGGCAAATGACTCAAGAGGTATACATGTATATCTTAAAGTTTGGCAAAATACACATATACATGAAATGAAAACACATGATCAAAAATCAAATCTAAAAAGTGGGAATATAAGTTTAAAAAGTATGTATCATCAAAACCAAGCAATACAAGCACATTTCATGGGCTCAAATAAGCGTTCAAGCACAAATATAAATAGATTTATTTGTGGCCCACGACATGTACAAGTATAAATCCTAGCGTTGACAAAAACTAACATATAAACTAATATTCAAATCATGAAGCATCAAATTTTGAGAAAAATAGAATCATGTGTCAATAAAAAAAATTATTTGAAGAATAAATAACTAGTATAAATTGTTTTTGAAAAACTAGTTAAAGATCCTTCAAATATATCAAATCTTATGTTTTCATAAACATAACTAGATACATAAAAATTTAAGCACTCATGGTCTATAAGGCTCAAAAATGATTTTAACAAAAGTGTGAGCGTTAAACGATCATATAAATAGCATTTTTATGAAAATAGTCAATGAAGCTCAAAAAGATCATACAAAATACAAAAAATCATTTTTCATCAAAACACTAATCTTCATGGTATATGTATGATTAATCTAAATCTAACAATACACATACATATCCCAAATCTAAAAGAGTCTATTAATGATGTTTGCATTAAGGCAAGAGACTCACTGGTATACATGTATATTTATTAGATTTGAATTAAAAATACATATACATGAAGTAAAGCATAAAGTAGATAAAACATGTATAAAAGAGAATCATCAAAACTAGTCTATACATATGCATATAGTGGGTATAAGTGAGCATGAAGTTCAATCATATATGAATCAATTGTAATTCACTATTTGTATATGTATACATGCACGTTTGATAAAATCTTCATTTAAACATGTAAATACCACATGAAGCACATAAAAAACACAAAACATGAATATGCTATGAACATGATATATGTAAAAGGCATGTACATAAAAAGTAGGAGTTTAGAAATTGTTACCAACTCCAAAGCTCCTAACATGGTGGTTGTCCACCAAAACTTCCTTGATAGCGGTGCTCCAAATGTGTGTCCATCAAGTCCATTTGCATCCACTACCAAGGCACCAATTCTCTCACGTTTTGTGAGAGCCCTCACCTACATCACAAGCAAATGGTGGGGATTTTGGTACCCATATTTTCTTGTAGGGTCCACGGGGGTTAGCTTTGTTGTAAGGAACCCAAAATCTTTTATTCTTAGCAAAATTAAAATGATCTAATCTATCATAACAATATTTTGCTAAATGGCCTTTGCGGCCACAATGTGTACATACGTACACCTTAGTATGCTTATGTGTAGGAGTGTGATCATGTTGTGCAACATAAGCATATGCATGATGGGTATGATGTGCATGAACATGTGGAGTTTGTTTCTTTGAAAACATTGACTCCAACCTAGAATGATTAAAAGCACAAGAGTTCAAAGTTGAACTCAAACCATCCATTTTATTTTTCAAATTCTTAATCTCATTAGTTGTGGCACGTAAAGCATGATGAGATATATGATCATTTTTCTTTTTCTTTTGTGAAACAAAATCTTTTTCTTTTTCAACAAATTTTCTTTTCAAAGTAATATTTTCTTGAAAAACAACTTCTTTTTGTTTTTTCCCAACAAATCAATTTTATTTTTCAAAATAGTGTTTCCTTCACATGAATCATTCAATTTTGTAAGCAAGGAAACATTCTCATTTTTCAAATTTTTATTTTCTTTTTCTAAGCATGTCATTTTATTTTCTAATGAATCTTTTTCATTAAGCATGGCATCATCAAATTCTTTTTCAAATTTTTGTTATCTTTTTCTAAACATGCAATGCTAGATTTAAATGAATCTTGTTCTATATGCATGCAAGCAATGTTCTTTTTCAAATTTTTATTTTCTTTCTAAGCATGTCATATTTTTCAAGAATAGTTTGACAAAATGAGTGAGCTCATCATATGACATGTCCTCATCATCGGATTCGGAGTTTACCTCAAGGGGTTATCCCCTTGCCATGTAGCACACGTTGGAGGTGTCGCTCCCAACGTCTGAATCACTCCCCGCATAGTATTGATCTTTTTCACCGAGGGAGATGAGGGTATTCCAAACTACAAAAGCCGAATCAAAATTAGAAACTCTAGATAAATAAACATCATCTAGGGTAGACTTGATAGCATGAAGGGCTTTTGCATTAGCCTCAATATTCTTACCATCTAAACAAAATGCATTATTAGTAGTGGCAAGATAAACATGATAACCTAAGGCTTTGAGGTACAAGGACATCTTCACCTTCCATATATGGATGTTAACAATGTCAAACATGGGTGGTGACATGAAGTCTATGGGTGTGTACAAATATAGTGATTAGCCTAAAATGAGGATCTTTTACTCTAGGTTGTTAGACCAAATCAGAGTACCAAGCTCTGATACCAATTGTAAATCACCTAGAGGGGGGTGAATTGGTGATGGCTAATCTAATGGTCACTTAATGCCGAATTATGCAAATGATGCGAAGCTAAAAACAATTATGACCTAATTAAATCTTTTACACTAAACACCACGTATAACACAAGAGTGTTTCCAAATTCCCCGTGAAGGGCTCTGGACAAACTCCTCTAGATTCCCCTTGAATGGGTTGAGGTGCCGCGTTGGCTCTCTTGGTTGAATACAAGTGTTAGCAAACAATCCACGCAAGTATATCAATTAAGCACAAATGAATATATCAAGCATATAAAGATAAACAATAAACACATGCAAGATATAAAAGAGACAAAGAGAGAGAGAGTGAGCAATCGCAAACACAAGGGTATGTTTCGAGGTTCGAGCACACTTGCTCTACATCCCCGCCTTCGACACACGAAGGATTTCCACTATGCAAGATCCCAATGGATCTCTCCTCGGTGCCGCAACACCTACAAGCCCTCGGACTCCCTAGTCCCGTACACACCGCAAGCCCACCGGCTCGCCGAGGGCGCACCTCAAACAACCGAGTCCGCACCCGAACTCAAAACAACGACGAGCACACTTGCCCGTCTCCTCAAAGAACAGAACAAAGAAGATCTTTGGTGATCACAACACTTTGATCACCTAAAGCACTCTCACTACAACACACCTATAGGATGAATAATCAATGGATGCTCAATGTGGTGGTGTGAAAAACAAGGATGTGAAAGGTGGAGGAAAACTCAAAGACTTTCTTTAACACTCTTGATAAAACTTTCCTTTTGATTGGAAGAATTAGCTCTCAAATATGTGGAGAAACTCTTTTAAAAGACTGGGAAAAACTAGCTCAAGGCTCTCCTCAAATCTTCTATGAAAATAATGACAAGGCCCCCAATTTATAGGTTGCCAGAAAACTAGCCGTTGGGATCTGTCAGTACTGCCGGTCGACCAGCCCGGTCGCCGCCAACGGTCAAAAATCCGACCGTTGGAGCTACCGGTCGACCCAGAAAAATAGAGAGCAATCTCTGAATTTCGGTCGACCGCCCCGGTCGCCCGGCACACTGCCAGATCAAACGTGCACGTCCGTGCACGTCGGTCGACCGACCCGGTCGACCGACTTCAGGGTTAGTCGACTTATAAGCTAGTATAAGTCGACTAGCTGAAGCCTGAAACAATTTTTCTGGGATTAAAAAGTTTGTCTTTTTGGCTCAAATAAAATCCCATAAAATACTTAAAAAATCTACAAAAATAGTTTTACTAATATACTTTGATATACAAACATGCTTGCACAAAATCAAGGCATGTTATAAAGATTGGACTATTTTTGTAACTTGGAAATATTTGGCCCATGATAAAAACTGTTTTTCCAAAACAATATTTTTCCAAAACATGCTTTTCCAAATCTTCATCAAATACAAAACAAGATATACTTTTAAGGCATAGTGTGTATGGATATGATCCACCACACATCATAATGAAATATCTATGTTTTTTACAATAAGCTCTAAATAAGGTTTTAGTTGAAATATATAACTTTGAATACCAAGAACCAAAAACTATGTTTTTCCAAAATGAAAGTCTTTTCTAAATCTGAAAATTCTTTTATGAAAAGACAACAAATTCAAGAGTGTGTGTGTGATATCTACTTGAGCAATCCACCAATTATCTATCCTTTACATTTTATCTAAAACAAAAACAAAATCTTATACCTAGACACAAGTCTTCATCTTCTTGAAGTCTTCACTTGAAGGCTTCTCATCTTCTTGACTTGGTCCAAGCTTGATCCAAAAGCTCCTTGGATCACACCGTGCTAGCTCCAAATCTTGATATTTTATCCTTTGTTGAGCTATGCACCTACTAAGATCTTGATAATGAATCTGTCACTAATTAAACACAAGATCATTAGTAAACATAACTTCATGAGTTGATCATCATCAAAACTAGGGTGATAGGCTTTGGGCCAACATGAGAGAGATATCATTGTAACTCTTATATTTTCTTTTCTGTTTTCAATAAAGATTTCTACCCTTCTCCCCCTTGACGTAGGCACATTGTCGAACCACGTTAAATCTTGTGTTCCTTAGTTGTGTGGTGATTGCTTGCTAGTGGTAGATCTTCTACTCTTCCGCTTGCACTGCCGAGTCTTCAACTCGGTGTTTCTCTCTTGTTTGTCCAGTGGTAGATTATCAACACACACTATACTTTAAACATTCTATTATCTTATAATTGTATTCTATGTCTTAAAGCAATCTTCAAGAGGGCTTCTCCAAATTGTGAATCTTGATCGTCCAAACTCGAACCCTTCCCTTGAGTGATCTTGAGACTAGAATACCTTCTTTTTGAGGAAGAATACACCAACAATATTCTTAGAATCTGAAATAATTAGAAATACACAAACTTCAATGTCATGTGGTTTGTAATCATCAAAATAAAACTGGAGAGTGTACCCATAGGCCAACAATCACTCCCTTTTTGATGATAACAAAACACATGAGTTATTAAGGATGGACAAATATAAAAAGTTTGAAAAGCTCCCCTATAATTATGCTTATTTATCAAGTTCAATCATTTATGACTAAAGAATGTGACAACTTTAAAACAAGTCATCATATGCATATAGGTATAGATATAAAATCTGAAAAATCATGCATAAACATACCAATCTCCATCCTTACCTCCAACCACCAAATAGGTATGTAACAAAGCAAGGCGTACAATCATGAAATAATGTAATAGCAAGTAGTAGCTAAACTATAAATTCTAACTCATAAATCTCTTCCATACCAAATAATTCATAAATCTTCTCCAATTACCAAATGACAACTCATAAATCCCCAAATACAAATAACTATACAAATAACTTATAAATCTTCACTCTCTTTTTGTCATATATCAAAAAAGGACTCAAAAACTAACGAAAACTAATAGATACCTATAGAATGAATTGAAAGTATATCATTGTTGATACCAATCTTATTTTAAAATCAGCAAAATCATACCAATTTAAAGTAAACAAAAAAATCAAACATAAATACCAAAAAATAATGAAAAACTCATGGTTCCATAATGCAAACATTCAATTCACCACAAATAAAAGAAAATCTATTAAAATCAAGTGGTTTAGTAAAAATATCCGCTAATTGAAAATCGGTAGAAACATAGTCAATCTCAATATCTCCTTTCTCATAATGATCTCGAAGAAAGTGATATTTAATCTCTATGTGCTTGGTATTTCTATGTTGATTTTCATTTTTGGTCATGTGAATGGTACTAATATTATCACAAAATATTTCAATATGGTCAAAATGCAACATAATCAAGGAGAGTATGTTTGATCCGAAGAACTTGTGCACAACAAGCCCCGGCTGCAACATATTCCCCTCGGCGATTGAGAGGGCTACATAATTTTATTTCTTGGAAGACCACAAAATGAGATAATTTTCAAAAAATTGACAAGTTCCACTAGTGCTTTTCCTATATCTACAACCGACATAGTTGGCATCCGAATAACTCGTCATAGAGAATTGTCCGATCTTCAGATACCACAAGCCCATTCCAATAGTGCCCTTTAGATATCTAATAATGCGTTTTATAGCAATGAAGTGAGACTCTTTAGAAAAAGATTGAAATCCAGCACATAGACACACACTAAATATGGTATCCAGCCTACTAACTATCAAGTAAAGCAAACTATCAATCATGCGACGATAAAGTTTAATGTCAACATTTTTACCTGGTTCATCTTTGCTCTGATACCACATATATTTGTATCTTCAAGCTAAAATTTCTTGATGAGTTCTTTTGTATATTTAGCATGATTGATGAAGATCTCATCACCCCTTTGTGTTGGCCCAAAGACCATTAGCTCTACTTTTGATGATAACAAAACATATGTAGTTATTCTTCTAAGAATTTTGTTTAACAAAGTTTCAGGTTAACTATTTGTTGCATTTCGGCTACATCACAAGACTCACACATTTGAAAGCCAAGAAGATGTAGATCACAAAGCCTAATCATATTAAAGAGCTCAAGGATTAAGTATACTAGAGAAGACTATATCAAGATTTGCATTTTTATTTTTGTATTTTAGATAGGATTTATAATTGTTTGTTAACACCAAGATGATATAGGTTGATAGATTTTGGGATTGACACATATACACACACACACACGCATATTTCATACTCCTATGTGTTTTTAAAATAGAGTTCATAACTATTCTCTTTATCATTTTCAAAATCAAGTTTCAGAAAATACAAGTTTCAAAAAAATTGGGTTTTCGATTTAGAAAAATATTTTTACAAAATATGGTTCTAACTCTATTTTGTGTTGATCCATGATCACACACTAGTTTTACAAGTCCCTAGAACTCTATTTTGTGTTTAAAGATCAAAAGTTATTTTGTCTGAAAAAAATAGTTTCAAAAAGATTTCTTTATCTTGCCTTTGGCCCATTGTCGGTTGACCGACCGGTCGACTGTAGGCAGAGCAAAATTGCTTTATTGGTTGACCGAGCGGTCGTCCGATATGTTCCAAACTGCATTTATGCACTTCGGTCGACTGGGTGGTCGACTGACTGCAAGAGCTTTGCTCTCGATTGGATCCGATCGACCGCCCCGGCCGATCGATAGAGAGTTTAGCTCTCTGGTTGGGAACAACGGTCGACCGATCAGTCGATCTCTATCCCCAACGGTTGGATCCGACCGTTGGCGGTCGACTGACAGAAGAATTTTCATCTGTATTTTTCCCAACGGCTATATTCTATTTTGTCTTTTTCTGGGTATTTTTCCAACGACCCTTTTGGGTCTTCTACTGATATTTTCATCTCCTATAAATAGTGTGACTATAGAAAAACTATACAACAAGATTTCTAAAATTTAGATCAAGTTTTTACAAATTTACATCAAGATTTAGTTTTTTTCTTAAAAGATTTCTTTTTGAGCCAAAATTTCATATTCTTGATTTTTAGCTTGAGCCTTCCCCCTACATCTCTACAAGCTATTTCCATTACATAATCCCAAAGAGTTTTACCTCCTCATCTTGGTTATAGGATTGTGCTTATGAGCCATCTGTGATCAAGTGAAAATCATCAATTTTTTTCTATTGAGAAGTTGTAGAGGTTGCGGCCTCAAGTGAGCTAGTGAGCTCCGTGTTGGTGTTGCGGCACCGCGAGAGAGGACTTGTGAGTCCATTGAGTTCTAGTGAGAACTTGTAACAGTTGATTATTTAGTGAGATTGGTCATAGCGAAAATCCTTCATAATGTTGAAGGCGGGGATGTAAAGCAGTGGCTTAAATCTCAAAACATATCATCATGTTTGCGATTGCTTACTCTTTCTCTCTTCACTCTACTCTCTCTTTAATCACTTGCACTCTTTTATTATTTACTTATTTGTTAGTATTTCTTAAGTTGTAATTGGTGTTTGCTAGGTTGCTAGCAAATAAATTTTAATTCTGCATTATTTGCCATTTAGTATAGCCATCAGCTAATCACCTCCTCTAGGTGATTTATAATTGGTATCAGAGCCTAACCCTAATTTTGATTTAACCACCTTAGGGAGATCCTTTCATTTGGCTATATTCATTTGTTGCATTTGTTATTTGTTTGTGCACTTATACTTGTTTTCATGGCATCACAGGACTTCTCTAGCATCAAGTCCCTACCCAAATTTGATGTGTTGAACTTCCCCATTTGGAAGGTTAAAATGAACCTATTTCTTAAGTTCTTAGGAGTTAGAGTTACCAAGGCCATTACCAGAGAATTTGTTTAAAACTCACGGTGATGAGGATACATGGTCCGAAGCAATCACTAAGGACTATGAGGCCAATGTTAAAGCCTAATACGCACTTACACAAGCATTAAAAATGATGAACTTTCTTGTGTAATTAATTGCAAATCCGCTTATGAGGTTTTGAATGATCTTATCATTACCCATAAGGAGACGTCTCAAGTCAAAAGATCTAAAGTTGACTTTCTCCGTTCTCAATGTGAGAATTTTTATATACTTGAAAATGGTATCGATGAGATGCTTACTCGATTCACCAAGATCACTAATTGTTTATCTTCTTTAGGTGACACCATTGACAATGACCAAAAGATCTAGAAGGTCATTAGAGCTCTTTCCAAAGCTTGGGAAGTCAAGACAACAACCCTCAAGAAGCTCAACGATAGAGAGATGGACTTCTCCAGCTTCATTGAAAATCTCAAAACCCACCAGATAGAAATAAAGGTGAGAGAAGAAAGGAAGACTCTAAAAAAGAAAGCGATAGCTTTCAAGGCTACTCCATCATCCTTTGATGAAAAAAGAATGTTCAAAGACGGTGATGAGGACTTTGCCATGCTCATTAGGAAAGTGGGCAAGATGTTTTATAAAAAGGAAAGACAAAGCAACTTCCAAAGATGAAGACATCAAGGGATATTCGAAAAGAAGAATGAGGAGATGGGTCATTGCTTTCATTGCAAGAAGATGGGCCATCTAATTGCATATTGCCCCCCACTCCAAGCCACTACCTCCAAGAGCATCCATAAGTAAAAGAAGGCGATGGTAGCCAATTGGGATGCTTCGGAAACGGATTCTGAAGAGGAAATTGATGCCGCACATGTTTGCTTCATGGCAAACGGAGAGGAAGCTTCCATGGTAAATCTCGAATATCTTTAAGAAGATAATGATTTAACTATGGATGAACTTACACAATTTTTAAAAGAATTACAAAATAGATATGAAATTTCTCTTGCACAAAATAAAAAATTGAAAAAGAAAAATGATTTTCTAAAGAGTAAGCTAGAAATTGTTTTTAAAGAGAAAAATGAATTATTCATTTCTTTTGAGATAATGAAAAAGGATTTTGATAAATACAAACTTGTTTGTAAAGGTAAAAACCCTAATATTACTTTTAACAAAAATGAATTTTTAGATATCCAAAAACGTATTAATGTTTTGGATACTACCTTGAAAAAGTATGCATTTGACATGAACAAATTTGCTTCTATGTTTTCAAAGGGAAAAACCCAAAGGAAACATACACCTCGTTCATCTCATACTCTCCATGTAAAATATGCACAATATGCACATGCACACACACATCAACATGAGCATGCTTTCATGTATGGCAAAGTGTACACATGTGCACATTGCGGCCACAAAGGCCATTAGTAAAATTTTGTTATGCTAAGTTAAATATGTTAAATAAAAAAGTTTAGATTTGAAAAAGTACTAACCTATAGGACCCAAAAGATTTAGGTACCAAAGAACATACCCAACTTGATTGATGTAGGTGTGTCCTCCTCCTCTAAGACTTAAGGGGAGATGATGCCTTGGTGATGATGCATTGAAGCTCAAAGGATTAATCGTCAATTGCATCGCTATCAAGAGGCACCTATTTTGGAGATTGCACATAGTTTGATAACTTCTCCACTTGAAAATTTTATTTCTAGCTAGATCTATACATGCATAGGAATTAGCTAGTTTTTCTTTTGTGGTAATGTGCTTTAGTTGTGTATACATATTTATTTTTATTTTTAGGGCTTGCTTATATTTGAGCTAGTTCGTTAACATTGTTTTTGTTCTTTACTAACCCATGATTTGCTTTCCCATGTATAGAATATTTTCCCATGCTCACTTGGTTGATAGATATCTTTGCATATATGTTATATAGATTAATTTTATTTCTTTGTCTATATATCTATCGTGTGATTGGGTACTGTATTTAAACACATTTAAGCAATAAACCAAGATAGCAATTACATCAACTCTTATCTCGAGGAATGACGAGGAGAAGTTCAGAACTGGTTAAGAGGATTCGGCTTCAATATCTTGTTTTTAATAGCTTAATATATGAGTTAATTATTTAAAAATATATTGTTAATATAATTATAATAAAATAAAAATTGTTTTGATATCATTTTTCATATGTTTTTCATGCCTATAAATTTTTGATATTATTTCTCTATTTTATGTGTAAAATATACAAGTAAAAATAATTTTCAAAAGCCCTAAATTCCTACTTTTTAAAATTGTTTTTAGAGTTGTCCCGGTCGACCGATCGGTCGACCGAGTTGACCTAGAATAGGTCTGGTCAATCGGGCGATTGACCGAAGTAACCTGTTATACAAAAAAATTTTTTGGCCTAAACCCAGTCGACCGACTGTAACCGAGTTGCCCTCGGTTAGACCCCGGTCGACCGGGCGGTCGACTGTGAATCGGGTCTGGCTGTGTTTTACGCATTTTTAAAAGCCCTAACTCCCAATTTTTTTCTCTCATTTCCCATCTCCACCATCTCTCTCTTCCTCCTCCCTATTTTTCTTCATCCCCCTCCACTTTAATCCTTCAGATCACCTCAAATTCCAAATCAAACCCTAAAATTGGTTGGATCTCTCCTCAACACTCCAGATCTGTTTGATTTCAAGGAGTATTTTTGATTTTTCAAGGTGTAATCTCCCATCTCTCAAAATCTTCTTGATTTCATAGTTTTCAAGAAATCTTTCTATATTTCAAACCAAATCATTGTTTATCATCTTCACCATGTCAAAAAGAGCTAGATCTGAGAAGGATAAACAACCTGAACCACCCTCTAACCCTTTTATTTCTCAAAATGCTTCTCATAGATTTTTAGTGATTCATAATAAGCATATTATTTCTGGTAGAACTGTTGTGCTCGCTGATTTTGAGCACCTGAATCTGGCTAGAATTTTGAACACAAACTCCCTTAAACATCTCATTACCATTAAGGAATCAGTACCATTAAGGAATCAGTTTATCTTGAGCTTATATACTATTTTTACTTTAATCTGACTTTTCAAAACAATCACGTCAATCTAGGGTTCTGGGCAAGGACATTAATATTTTTCGAGATCGATTTGCCCATCTGCTACAACTCTGATGTGAGGGTTTAGATATTTACAATGATCTTCATGATTGTGACTATCATGACGGTGAATCTGCCCTCACTGCATCTCTTCTGCTTCACGATGATGACAACCCCGCTTTAGTTAGGAATGAAGAGGTGAAGTATTCTATACTTACCGCCCAGGTCCTAGCCAAAATCATGTTCTATAATCTCCTGCAAAAATTAGGAGAATATAGTCATGCACAGGGTTCTGCTCCCTCTTGATCTATTGCCTTCGAAAGGCATTAAAGTTAATATTCCCAAGCTCATCATCGATTACATGGCTTTTGAGCACCTCTTGATCCCAAATCAGCACTTGCCACATGCTCATTACCCGCCTCCTCAAACAATTAAAATTTGATCTCTCTACTGAGCGGTCCATCGAACCGTTAGTTGATATCAATAGCACTCTCCTAAAGAGGATGCGTGCTAGGGAACGTGTTCCTGCTCCTCAGCCCTCTCCTATTATTCCTGTTGTTGTCCCTTGATCCTCTTTAGTCTCTTCAGCCTCTTTTGATCCATACTCACTTCCCTCTGCTCAGCTTCGGGAGCATAATCTGAAGATGATTGTAAATTTTCAAAGGATAGAGCACAGAGTTGATAATGACCTGCAGTACATCTGCGCTTCTATTCGCTATCTCCAGACTTGTGTTAACGAACCCTACAGTAGGAATGCTTGGCCTGTTCTATTTCCGAGAGGCCACTCGCAGCCCCTTCCTACATCGGGTCCTTCGTTTGACACTTGGGTACCTCCTCCAGCTCCTTTTGAGGCACCTGCTCCTCTTAAAGATCCTGACTTTCAGGAAAATTGACCCCTTTGTTGATGACAAAAAGGGAAGAGAGATTCTATGGAGTTATCTAGTGTGTTTTTATTTGAGTTTTTTTATGTGCTTTTTATTTGTGGATTTGTAGTATTTGGTGGATATGTGTGTGTTTTTACATTGCAGTACTTATCTTGTGGCATGTAACTTATTTTGAGGTTGGCATGAACCTCTGTATGGATTAGTTTATTTTATGATATCACTATTGTCTTTGAGAAGTTATGTATTTTCTTCTTTCTGTTGATATGTTTGATACATATCTTCTGTGTGTGGCATGTGGTATGTTTGTATTTTTTATGTATCCTTTGTAAACCAACCATCTACCACTTGTTTTGAAGGTTGGAAGTTATTGGTTGGTTGGAGGAAACCGTTTGTGCACACACTGTTGTAATTCTGCATTCTTGGTATGCATAGATGGATTACATAGAGCTTGACTGATATATCTTATTCAATTGCTTTTATTGATGTATCTAACTTATATATCACATTTTGATATATGCATGTGTTTAGGGAGAGTTTCGCTTGAAGTCTCTTCCCAAATAATTTGTGATAACTCCATGTGTTTTGTCATCATCAAAAAGGGGGAGATTGTTGGCCCAAGTGCCATTAGCCCTAGTTTTGATAATAACAAAATATATGTAGTTATGTTTCTAACAATTTTATTTAACAAAGTTTCAGGTTAACTATTTGTTGCATTTCGACTCCAACACAAGATTTACACATTTGAACGCCAAGAAGATGTAGATCCCAGAGACTAATCACATAAAAAATCTCAAGGATCAAGTATACTAGAGAAGACTATATCAAGATTTATATTTTTACTTTTTATATTTTAGATAAGATTTATAGTTGTTTGTTAAAACCAAGATGATATAGGTTGATAGCTTTTTGGGATTGACACACACACACACACACACACACGCACACACATATTTCACTCCTAAGTATTTTTAAAAAGAGTTCATAACTATTCTCTTTGTTATTTTCAAAATCATGTTTTAAAAAAATGAGTTTCAGAAAAATTGGGTTTTCGATTTAGAAAAATGTTTTTACAAAATATGGTTCTAACTCTGTTTTGTGTTGATCGATGATCACACGTTGGTTCTACAAGTCCCTAAAACTCTATTTTGTGTTTAAAGATCAAAAGTTATTTTGTCAAAAAAAGAATGGTTTCAAAAAGATTTCTATACCTTGCCTTTGGCCCATTATCGGTCGACCGATCGGTCGACCGTAGGTAGAGCAAAATTGCTCTATCGATCGACTAAGCGGTCAACCGACATGCACCAAAGTGCATTTGTACACTTCGGTCAACCGGGCGGTCGACCAACTGCAAGATCTTTGCTTTTGGTTGGGTCCGATCGACTACCCTGGTCGACAACAGAAAGTTTAGCTCTCTGGTTGGGAATAACAGTCACCGACCAGTCAAACGCTATCTGATTGGTCACTAATGTTGCATATTTAGTATCATATTTCCATACTTATTATAGAATAAAATCTGCATTGTTCTAATTAAATGCTTAATTTATTTGCAGGCCAATTCCTTAAGGAGATGAAGAGAAATGAGCCCAAAAGCCCACCAAAATTCTGAGTTAAATCAGAATTAATTCGAGCTCAGTAAATCAGGGAAAAACCAAGAGGTTGAAAATCGGTTGAGAAGAATCCTCTCAGAATCGATCGGTTAAAGCCAAGAATCCAAGGCCATTTCGTCACAATACGGGACTCAAACTGAAAAACCAACTGAAGATAAAAGCAGAAAGCGAAACCAGGGCAACCCACCAACAGGGTGCGGCCACCTGGCCACTCTAGCCGCGGAAACGTGGCCCAAGCCGCGTTTCCGCGGCTTGGTTGGGGAGTTAGGGGGAACGTTTGCTCCCCCGATCTCCCCGGGATCTTGCACGTTGGGTTTTTGCCTATAAAAAGGCAGTATTTGCGCTGAAAATGGACGACCATGTAGAGATAGGTTTTAGCCTAGTTTTCATTTCTTGTAGTTTAGGTTTTTCTTTTCTTTTTATGTAATTTGTATGTAAGCTTAGGTTGGATGAAGATTCATGTAAATAAGAGAGAGAGGCTGATGTTAAGAGTGACACCGATGTACCCTCCTCCTTTCTTCCATTGTTTCTGCAAGTAATAAAGGTAAATATTTTTGTTTTATGTTATGTTCATATTTCCTTTTGTTTTCTTATTCCTCTTTCTACTTTACCTCTTTTGTTTTTGATGAGCTTGCAAGTGAATCCAGAAGTATAAGTATACAAAAGCCTTTGTGAGTGCCAACGATACTTCATGAAGACGTTCTCCTCCTCAAGATCTGTATCACTTCATTCTTGCAAGGCTTGATGATATAATGCGAATAGGGACTGAGCTCGATCTTATGACCTATGCGTTGAACGCCTCCAAAGTAAGGTAGAACATGCAAAGGTTTCCAAGTAAGTCATCAATCAAATTAGGTAAGTATTTCTTCAACCTTCTTTGTTTTATTTCTTTAGTATAGATCACCACATCTCCCAAATCTTTCATCATTTCTTTTCTAACTCATTTGTACATAGTCGCTTTCTGATTCTCCACCTTCTTCATCTATCGCTTTCTTTTTAACTTTAACCTTTAACTCTTCTTTCATTTTTATTTCTTTAAAACAAAGAAGAACATTCGTTTTGTTTTCATAAAGATTTCAATACAGAACCTTGAACGCTTCCATCGCAAACCCTCCTTGTGGATCACGACCCGCATAGCCACTTGCTATAGCGGTAAGAATTGAGCACTTGCACATCTTTATTCTAAATTTGAAATTCTTTATTTTTATGTGCAGGTTTTGCCTCAATAAAATTTTGACGCCGTTGCCGGGGAGGGTAACGTTTTTATTGAAATCTGATTTTTATTGAAAATTTTTTAGAACTAAAACGAACTTTCTTCTCTGTTGTAGGTTATAGGGCAAGCAAAATAGGAAATTAAGATTGCAGTAATATATAAGTGGTATTGGGCCTCTGCTCTAGAAAGCAGAGACCAAGTGCCCTCTGATTTGCCGTGTTTTCGCGGCCAAAGCCGCGGATACGCGGCAAAAAGGAGTTGACTACTAACGTTATTTTTTGCAGGGCTGCTTGACTTGCAAAATTCTAGTTTTCTGCAATTTGTTTTTTCTTATATGCCATCACATAAGCCTGCTAATAAACCAACAGTAAAATATTTGTTGACAAAGATAAAAAAATTGATTAGACGTTTGCATTTTAGGCACGTGTCTTTTCAATTCATTTATTTTACTGTTGAAGAGTGCTGGAGCAAGGTACGTTTGCATTGCATGTAGAATAGGACTCATCTCTTGGTTGATTTACATCGCTTTGAGTGAATCTTATTTACATATCTTGTACACTTGCACAAATTGATTTTAAGGGCACCACCCATTAACAAGATAAGGTGGGGATTTAATCACCCTTCCTTGGCCCAAAAATCAGATTCCAAGCACTTACTAACCCGAGCCTAACTAAAAATGAGTAGACGTTGGCCCTAGGGACATCTCGGACTCAATTAGGAGATTATCCTAAGGGGGAAAGGTGTTAGAATTTGACTCCTGTCAAATCAGTGTCTAGGAAAGGGATTAAGGGCCGAAAGCCCGAAGGTTGGTGATTATTTAATTAAGGAACGTCTTTGACAGAAAACCTCCCACCAACCTTGCCCTGACCTGGCTGATTAGCTTGTGGTCAAAGTCTGCATAATACCTCTCGTGGACAGTCTAACCAGTTAGGAGTCGTCTAGGTTATAGGTCTACCCTAACTTAGGTTAGAATTTTTTTCTTTTTTGTTTGTTTATTTGTTTGTTTTTCTTTCTTTTTGCTTGTATTCTATTGTGTGATATGGCTTATAATAACAATTTTTCCAATTTTAATAATAATCCATATTACACACCGACTTCATTTTCGGATATTACCAACCCGGCATATCATAACTTTAACCAACCTAGTGTGCCGGATTGGTCTTATCCGAATCAATATAACCCATGTCCCCAATCTTATAACCATAATTTTCATAATGATTTCAACTCTTCACAGAGTCAGTGGGGATTCACCTACCCCGAGTCCAATTTTCAACCAACTTGTCCTCCTTCTCCACCCAGTCCACAATATTTTCAGGATTCATACTCAGTTCCACCAGTCCAAAATAGAAAGCTATCAATTTTGGAAATGAGTATGCGTGAGTCCAAACACAAATCCTAAAATCTGATGGACTCACAATTTCACCACCAATTCCAAGACAACACTTCATCTTTTCATCAAAATAATGAACCTATCAACTATGAAAAGATGCTTGAAGCCATGACTCAGGCTCAAAACGATCGTAATCGTGACATAGATATGATGGTCCAATCTCTACGTTCCCACCGTTTGACCAGTTCTGATGTCACTAACCATTCTGTTAGAGCCGATGAGTCAGGTTGTTTTGGAAATCAAGGTTCTACTTCAGAACAATCATTTGAACTTGCCCAAAATCCAAATTTTGAAAAGAATATTGACAGTTTGGCAAGTTATCCTTTTCCTGAAATCAAACTTGAAAATAAATATGATCATGAATCTCAACTTAGTGATTCAATTTTACTTCCTGATTCAATAATGACTCCGGTGTCTTCACCTGATTTCAACCTTTTTCCTGAGTCAACATTGAATCCTGTGCCAATTCATCATGAAATTGAATCACCTATTCTTGATGATCATATTGAACTTGACCAATTTTACACTTTTGAAAATCCTATTGACAAATTGGCAAGTTCTCATTTTTTTGATATTGAACTCAATGAGATATGTGACCTAGATTCTCAAATCTGTGATCCAGTTCAACTTTCGGAATCAATATTGACTCCTGTTTTGTTACCAAACTTGAGTAATATTTTAGAGTCAGTTTTGATTCCCCCACCTATCATTCCTGAACTTGAATCACCAATATTAAGTCACATTCCATTGTTGGAAAATAAATGTGGACTTGAGTTTCAACTTCTTGACTTGGACCCAATTCCTGAACCTATTTCGACTCCTGAACCTTTACTTGACTTAAGTCACCTTCCTGAGTCGGTATTAGTTCCTGTACTTCCTGAGTCCAAGTCAATCATTCTATCTTTTCACACTCCATTCTGGGACGAGATGGTTGACAAATTTGACTCCGAAATTAATTATGGAATTTGGAAATTAGATGAGGTCAAATATTTAATTAAAATCCTTCATGGATACATCATTCTAATGGGTTATATTAAAGAAATTTCTAGTGGTTTCCTCCGAACCAAACGAAAAGTCGATTGGGCCGCATTTCGTGGACCAATCAGACCACCACCGGAACCACCACCTTAAGGTAACATTTTCCTTCCCTTTCTTCTTTTTCATGCATCTATGCATTAATTCATACATTGAGGACAATGCATGAGATAGGTGTGGGGGAGGGTCTAACATAACTTAGGTTTTTCTTTTTATTAAAAAAAAAAATATTAACATTTTCTTTACTTTTAAAAACTTTTTGAAAATAGAAACAATATTTTGACATATTTTTTTGTAAGAAACTAAGTTAATTTTAAGGAATAGGAAAATCCAAATTAGGATTTCTTATACTTGGTCAAAATAAGATTATTTGTTTGATTTTTAGGTTAGGAAGAAAATTTGTCAAAGTAATTTAGTCTTGATCTTTACCTTGATGAAATATGCACACTTCATACACTTACACACTTAGGGTTCAAAAACAAAGATTCTTATGCCTTATAAAAAAAAAAAAAAGAAAGATAAACAAATCTAATTATTGATTAGCTAGGTGCTTTGGCCTAAGCAAGCCTTAGTATTTATGCGAAAGATGATTAGATAAGTTTGAAAAGAAATATATATATATATAAATCCTCTGATTAAGCTGGGTATTTGTGCCTAATAAAGCATAAGTATTCACACCTAAAAGAGGTTAATCTAATAATATCCTTAGTTTTGTGGCCTTATTTGCTCGAGTCCTTAAGTCCTAGGGGTGTCTTCTCACCGGTGCCCTAAGACCGTTTGGTTTGGGAGTCATCGATTAAAGGCTCGTTACATGGGCAGATTAGAAAGCCTAATAAAACTAAGGTATAATACCACTATATATATATATATATATATAAGGCATAAGAGTTAGAGTTAAAGAACTCTTAGTCAAAATTTTCACAATCACAAAGTGCATATGACTTAGGGTAAAGTAATAGACTAGATGAGAAGTACAATTTGACTCCTTACTTTGATTGATAACAAATTTTTAAATAGAGACTAAGTTTAGGAATGAAAAATTCAGTTTTCCTATAACTTATAGATTGCTTAAATCTTACAATTATATTTCAAATATTTTTCTCTTTCAAAATGCTTTTCGAAAATACTAACTCTTTATTTCTCTTTCTTTATGGATTTTGTTGGTGCAATCCGCTGAAAACCCTCACGAGACAAAACTCGTCCTCTAGGGGAAACCTAGACGTTTAACGGCTTGTTGCACATGCTCAGTGCAATCGCGTGACCTGCGAAAGTGGTCTAATAATCCTTAATATAGTTTAGTTGTTTTGCTCGAGGACGAGCAAAAGATAGGTATGGGGGTGTGATTGGTCGCTAATGTTGCATATTTACTATCATATTTCCATACTTATTATAGAATAAAATCTGCATTGTTCTAATTAAATGCTTAATTTATTTGCAGGCCATTCCTTAAGGAGATGAAGAGAAATGAGCCCAAAAGCCCACCAAAATTCTGAGTTAAATCAGAATTAATTCGAGCTCAGTAAATCAGGGAAAAATCAAGAGGTTGAAAACTGGTTGAGAAGAATCCTCTCAGAATCGATCGGTTAAAGCCAAGAATCCAAGGCCATTTCGTCACAATACGGGACTCAAACTGAAAAACCAACTGACGATAAAAGCAGAAAGCGAAACCAGGGCAACCCACCAACAGGGTGTGGCCACCTGGCCACACCCTGGCCGCGGAAACGCGGCCCAAGCCGCGTTTCCGCGGCTTGGTTGGGGAGTTAGGGGGAGCGTTTGCTCCCCCGATCTCCCCGGGATCCTGCACGTTTGATTTTTTGCCTATAAAAAGGCAGTATTTGCGCTGAAAATGGACGACCATGTAGAGATAGGTTTTAGCCTAGTTTTCATTTCTTATAGTTTAGGTTTTTCTTTTCTTTTTATGTAATTTGTATGTAAGCTTAAGTTGGATGAAGATTCATGTAAGTAAGAGAGAGAGGCTGATGTTGAGAGTGACACCGATGTACCCTCCTCCTTTTTTCCATTGTTTCTGCAAGTAATAAAGGTAATATTTTTGTTTTATGTTCATATTTCCTTTTGTTTCCTTATTTCTCTTTCTACTTTACCTCTTTTGTTTTTGATGAGCTTGCAAGTGAATCCAGAAGTATAAGTATACAAAAGCCTTTGTGAGTGCCAACGATACTTCATGAAGGCATTCTCCTCCTCAAGATCCGTATCACTTCATTCTTGCAAGGCTTGATGATATAATGCGAACAGGGATTGAGCTCGATCTTATGACCTATGCGTTGAACGCCTCCAAAGAAGGTAGAACATGCAATGGTTTCCAAGTAAGTCATCAATCAAATTAGGTAAGTATTTCTTCAACCTTCTTTGTTTTATTTCTTTAGTATAGATCACCACATCTCCCAAATCTTTCATCATTTCTTTTCCAACTCATTTGTACATAGTCGCTTTCTGATTCTCCACCTTCTTCATTTATCGCTTTCTTTTTAACTTTAACCTTTAACTCTTCTTTCATTTTTATTTCTTTAAAACAAAGAAGAACATTCGTTTTGTTTTCATAAAGATTTCAATACAGAACCTTGAACGCTTCCATCGCAAACCCTCCTTGTGGATCACGACCCGCATAGCCACTTGCTATAGCGGTAAGAATTGAGCACTTGCACATCTTTATTCTAAATTTGAAATTCTTTATTTTTATGTGCAGGTTTTGCCTCAATCACTATCCTCAACGAATGAAAATCTGACCGTTGGTGGTCGACCGATCGGTCAACCGACAGAAGAATTTTCTTCTGTATTTTTTCCATTAGCTATATTCTGCTTTGTCTTTTTCTGGGTCTTTTCCCAACTACTCTTTAGGGTCTTCTACTCATGTTTTCATCCCCTATAAATAGTGGGACTATAAACAAACTCTACATCAAGATTTCTAAAGTTTAGATCAAGTTTTTACAAGTTTACCTCAAGATTTAGCATTTTCTTTAAAGATTTCTTCTTCAGCCAAAATTTCATATTCTTGATTTTTAGCTTGAGCCTTCCTTCTACATCTCTATAAGCTATTTCCACTACACAATCCCAAAGAGTTTCATCTCCTCATCTTGATTATAGGATTGTACTTAGCCATTTATAATCAAGTGAAGATCACCGATTTTCTTCTGGTAAGAAGTTGTGGAGGTTGCAGCCTCCAGTGAGCTAGTGAGCTCCGTGTTGGTGTTGCGACACAGCGAGAGAGGACTTGTGAGTCCATTGAGTTCTTGTGAGAACTTGTAATGCTTGACATTCTAGTGAGATCAGTCATAGTGAAAATCCTTTATAGTGTTGAAGGTGGGGACATAGAGCAGTGGCTCGAATCTCGAAACATATCATCGTGTTTGCGATTGCTTACTCTTTCTCTCTTCACTCTACTATCTCTTTAATCACTTGCACTCTTATATTATTTGCTTATTTTTAAGTATTTCTTAAGTTGTGATTAGTATTTGCTAGATTGCTAGCAAGTAAATTTTAGTTCTTCATTATTTGCCATTTAGTATAGCCATCACCTATTCACCTCCCCTCTAGGTAATTTACACTTTGCTTGATTTGAAGTCCAAGGAAATAGTTGAGCTCCCCCATCATGCTTATTTCAAACTCTTTCTTCATGTATGATTCAAAATTCTTACAAAAGTTTTTATTAGTATATCCAAAAATGATATCATCAACATATATTTGTACTATTAAGAAACCATCATCTGCATGCTTTTTAAACAAGGTAGTATCAACTTTGCCTTTTAACAAAACCATTTAAAATAAAAAAAAGTATTCAATCTTTCATACCAAGCTCTTGGAGCTTGTTTCAAACCATATAAAGCATTTTCAAGTTTAAAAACAAAATCCGGATGTGTAGGATCAACAAACCTAGGGGTTATTCAACATACCTCCTCCTTAATGAAACCATTCAAAAGTGCACATTTAACATTCATTTGAAATAGTTTAAAATCTTTGAATTAAGCAAAAGCAAGTGTCATCTGTATGGCTTCAAACCGTGTTATGGATGCAAAAATTTTCTCAAAATCAATTCCTTCTATTTAGGTGTAACCTTGGGCCACTAATCTAGCTTTATTCTTAATAACATTTCCTGACTCATCCAACTTATTCTTAAAGATTCATTTAGTACCGATAGTTGGTCTATCATAGGCTTTAAAAATAAGATGCCAAACTTGATTGTGCTCTTGGTAAGCTCTTCTTGCATGACAAGCAACTAATATGAGTCGCCCTCGGCTTGGAGGATGTTCTTCGGCTCAATATGGGATGTAAATGCAAAATAGCCACATATATCATGAAGTTTGGAGTGAGTAGTTACCCCTTTAGATACGTCACCTATGATGAGATCCTTGGGATGATTTGTAGCAATTCTCCAATCCTTTGGAAGTGATTGAGTTGGTTCCACTTCTACATCTTGAGCTTAGCCATTTGTCTCATCCTTTTTCTTATCATCCTCCTCTTGAGCCGATGAGTCTTTCATGAAAATCTTTTCAAAATCTTCACCTAAAGAATCAATCTCAACAACATTCTTCACAAGAGAGTTAGATTCTTCAAATTTCACATTCATAGACTCTTTAATAGTCAAAGTTGACTTATTGAAGACCCTATAAGTTTTACTAGTATTTGAATATCCAACAATTATAGCTTCAAAAGACTTGGCATCAAATTTTCTTAAGTTACCTTTGGTGTTCAAAACAAAACATTTTCAACCAAAAATTTTGAAATAGGAAAGATTTCATTTTATCAAATAGTAAATCTAAAAGAAAGTTTTATTAGAATTCTTGTAAAAATAAATTCAATTCCCAATGTAACATGAAGTGTTTATGGCCTCAGGTATTGAGCGAGTCTGTATTCACTAATTATTGTCCTAGTTATCTCTTGAATAGTACAATTCTTCTGTTCAATGACTCCATTTTGTTGTGGAGTTTTAGGACAAGACAATTCATACTTAATTCCATTTTCTTCACAATAGGTGATAAATGAATAGTTGATGAACTCACCTCCTCTATCACTCCTGATGCGTAAAATCTGAAAATCTTTTTCTTTTTCAACCCTCTTTCTAAAAACATAAAAATGCGAAAAAGCTTTATCTTTATATTCTAAAAAGAAAACCCATGTAAATCTTGAGAAATCATCAATTAAAACAAAAGCAAAACAGTTGCCACTAAGACTTTTGATTTTAGTTGGGCCAAACAAACCCATAAGTATTAATTCTAGAGGTTTAGATGTTATGAGATCCTTGATTGATTTGAAAGAGGACTTGGTTTGTTTTTCAAATTTGCACGCATCACAAATGCGGTCCTTTTCAAATTTCAAGAAAGGAATAACTGTCAGCGGTTCCTTAGAATTAATTCGGGATAGTTAGTCAAAAAAACATGACCTAGTCTCCATGCCATAACAAAGAATCTTCATTAAAAGTATTCAAACAAGTGGCATTGCAATTCAAATTTAGCATGTTAATTATATAAATATTGTTTTCATGAAAACCGGAAAGAACACAAGTATTTGATTTCTTATCTAAAACATCACAAGTAGAGTCATCAAAAATAACCCTTAAGCCTTTGTCACCTAGTTCACTAATACTTAATAGATTATATTTGAGTCCATCTACCAAAATAACATCTTCAATTAAAAGAGATGAGTCAAGTTTGATATTACCTATATAAACGATTTTGCCTTTTGAATCATCTCTAAAGGTGACGGTGTCATCTTCTTGATACCTTGATAGGGTTACAAAGTTGTTTAGATCCCAAGTCATGTGCCTTGAGTAACCATTATCAAGGTACCACTGCTCCCTACATCTTAGAATCTTGGTGCGTACCTGTATCATTTAGAATAAGAGTTGATTTTGGTACCCAAACTTTTTTGGGTCCTATAATGTTAGTTTTTCGAACTCAAACATGACTATTTGATGCGTTCAATCTATCATAACAAAACTTAGCCAGATGACCTTTGCGGTCATAATAGGTGCATGTATACATTTTGGCATATAAATGCAAGATGTGTGTGAGTATGATGAGCATGTGCATTTGTGTGTGCTGGATGAACATGTGTAGCATGATGCACATGTGCTTGTAATTGTAATGGAGTGCGAGCATGCATGATGGTGAGTGTATGAAACTGAAAAATACACCTAGAGGCGGGATGAATAGGTGTAATGCTAATCTAATAACAAATAATGCGGAATTAAAAACTTTTACACTAACACACAATGTATAACAAAGAGAGTCTGAATTTCCAGTGAAGGGTTCTGAAACTTCTCCTCATGATCCTCTAAATTATGAGTTGAGGTGCTTCAATAACTCTCTTGGTTGAATACTAGTGTGAGCACACAAACTATATCAAGCATGTATAAATATGAGTAAGAATAATAATGCAAGATATAAAGAGAGCAGAGAGTTGAGAGATAGAGAGATCCAAACGCAAACACAAAGATATGTTCGAGGTTCGAGCCACTGCTCTACGTCCCCGCCTTCACACAGAAGGATTTTCACTATCCATTAAAGACTTCCACAAAGGGACCTTCACCAAGGAATTTCAAATTTCAAATGAGGAGTACACAACTTTAACTCTCACACATCTACACAAGAGGGTAGGCACAAAACCAAGCACAAAGTAAAGAAAAGTTTACAGCTTAGTGATCTAATGATCACAAACAAGACTTAGTGATCAAAAGACCACAAACAAAACACCTATCACAAGCCAAGATCATAGAGGATAGATTTTGAATTGATAGCTCAAGTATGTGAGTAAAACAAAGTTTTTGGAAAAGAAATACAAAGAAAACTCTTGGGTAAAACTTCTTGATAGATGAAGAAATTGAAGAACAAAACTAGAATTTTCAAAACTTAATTTTCTTTGATTTTTCAAAAGTTTGAAATAAAATAAAGTTAGAGAATTTGAATTTCAAAAACTTACTGAAAACTCAGTTGAAGTGGGAAAAAATTAGCTCTTGAAAATCTTGTAAAAAACTGGCCAAGAGAACCCAATTTATAGGGGTTTAGAAAAATAATCATTGGGGCTCAGAACAGGCCAATGGCCTATCGGTCGACCGCCCGGTAGACGACCGCCCGATCGACCGTCCCCAAGGCAGGCTCTGTCGGTAGACCGGTCGGTCGATCGCAACCTAACAGAGACAAACTGTCTCTCTATCGGTTGACTGACCCGATCGATCGCTATGGGCTCATGCACATTGTGCACGTCGGTCGACCGGTCAGTCGACCGTGCCTTACTTCGGTCACTGGTTGGTCAACCGCAAGCAGCCCGAAAACAGGTTTTTAAAGAATAAAAATTTGAACTTGTAAAACCCTTAAAAATTCAATTAAATCCCATAAATTTCACGAAAATAAGTTCATGAAAATACTTTGAGTACAAATACGTGTGATAAAAAACTAACACATATTACAAACATGTGAACTATTTTTGAGGTAAAAAAATTAAGACTTAAATCAAAAGCGATATTTTTCAAAATCAACTTCTAAATGAAAAATGGATTTTTTTTCAAAACTTGTACAAATACAAAAACAAAATATTAAAATACATTTGAAGCATAGTGTGTACGGAAATGATCTAAAACACATAGAACTATACTTGTTTTTAACAATAAGCTCCAAAATAAGTTTTGATAAATACAAAACTTTAAACACATGAACTAAACTCATCAAAATTAGTTTCTTAAACTTGTATGAAGTAACAATGTGTATGGATGAGATCCAATACACATATAAACCAATGAAAACTTATTTTGATGAAATCTATTCATGGAACTGAAAGATGTATACAAGATAAATCGAAACTTAAAAACGTATACATGATAAACCGAAAATATAAAACTTAAAACTAAATTGATATAAGTTTGAAAGCGAAATAGTTAAACCGAAAACCAAACTATAGAATTGTGTGTGTATACTTGAGCAATTCAAAACTATTCTATCCTTACCAAGATCTAAACAAAACATCTAACAAACAAGCCTAAACTCAAGTCTTCTTGTCCAAGTAGACTTGATCCAAAACACGATCCAAAGAGCTTGGCTCCATCTCGAGTACTTGATGTGATCTTGACACGTGAGCTCTTGAATCAACATACGTGATAGCTTCGAATCTTGACTTCGAGTCCTTTGTTGAAGTTAAACACCAATAATGATCTTGATTTATATCTAAAACTTAATAAACACAAGATCATTAGTAACATCACTTCATAAGCTAATCATCATCAAAACTAGGGTGAAAGGCCTTCGAGCCAACAATCTCTCCCTTTTTGATGATAACAAAACTTATAAGATTATATATGTATGGATTAAAGATAAGCTTCATAGAAGCTCCCTCTTAACTTATGCATAGCAGATAAACAAATAAATATTCAATGTAAGCGCATAATGATACCAAATATAACAGTCATATGGATATATAATGTTAGCTCTAGGTACCAAACGTATACAAATGATATATATTCATGGCAAACTCTTGATACCAAATGAATATGCAATATAAGCTTTAGATGCCAAATGATAAAAAATATATATTCATTGTAATTGCTAGTTAGATACCAAACTAAAAGTATATCAATATAATCGCTAGCTAGATACCAAGTAAAAAGTATATCAATACAATCGCTAGCTAGATACCAAGTAAAAAATATATCAATACAATCGCTAGCTAGATACCAATATATCAAAACTTGATATAAAAAACTAGATATCAAAACAAAACAAATATATGCATAAAACAAAAACATGCATATATAAACGAAATCATTCTCCCCTTTTTGTCAATCATCAACAAAGGGGAAAAATACCAATTGATAACATATATCAATTGAAAATTAAAACATATATCAATTGAAAATACACCAATTTAAAATGAAAATATTTTGATACCAAAAAAATATACCAATTGAAAAACAACATGGATAAAAAAATATACCAATTGAAAAAAATCCATGAAATCAATCTCTTTGAATTCTAAACCATTTTCAATATAGATACCATTTGTAAATAATTGATACCAATAAGGAAAATATAAGAATTTTCTAAAATAAAATATTTTTCTCAAAAAGAGTAGGAGTAAGATACAAATTGAAAATAAAATCAAGAATTTTTCTCCCCCTTTTTGAAATACCAAAAAAAATAAATGCATAAGCTTGTAAAAGATACCAATTAACATCTAAAAATAAATCAAGCTTAGCATAAAATAATTTGTGCTATAAAACATATATGTATAAATATTTTTATTCTAGCACAAGAAATCATATATATGTATGTATGATCAGAGCAATTGAAATATAATGCATACATATATAAGAAAATTTGAATGAGTATATAAAAATGAAACATCATGAAAATCATGTGCAACTCATAACATCCATCCTATCATGCACATGTTTAAAAAGATAGTCATTATGGCATACAAGGCACAACCAACCGCCCTTAAAGGGAAGAAATTTTTAAAAATAAAATTTTGAAAATAATGTATTATAGGTTGAAAACTCTACCAATTGAAGAATAAGGATTAGTTTAAAAGTAATTTTGAAAACTAGTAAGAAATTCTTCAAACAAGAAATAAAACATGCATATATCCATAAAAACATGCTAATTACACAAAAATTGACACTCAAACAACTATAAAGCACATATAGACTCATGAATCAAAAGCATGAGTAAACAAAAGATATATCGAGTATACAAGAATCACGTAAGAAACATATAAATAGATATAAATCAATGAAGCTCAATCTCATCAAAAGCACATGAAACTACTTTTTCATGAACATGAAACCCCTTTTTTATGAACATGAAACCATAAAATATGAAGAATTCTATCAAAACTATTCAAGAAACATAAACTTTAAGGTTTATGTATGTTTTGTCAAACTAAAACATACATATTTATCCAAACATAAATTGAGTCTATACAGGAATACATGACATATAAAGCTAATGACTTAAGGATAGAACATGTAGATCATATAGTTTTAAAAAAAATTACATATACATAAAACTAAACATATTCTCAAGAAAACATGAACAAAGGTGATATAAAATAATTTATAAGAATACAAGTATAAATGCAAGAATCATCAAAACTAGGTTATACAAATACATATAATGAGTACACATGGGCAATAAAGCATCTAAATAAAAAAATCAAGTGTAGCTCACTAATTGTACAAGTATAAACACAAGTTTTAACAAAAATTGCATCTAAATATGTAATCAAAACATGAAGAATAAAAATATCTGTGAAATTATTAGTGTAAATGCAAGTATTATTAGAACTATGATATACATAATAGCTAAACTATAGTGAGAATAAAAAATTATGAATCCATATAAACATTGGTGTATCTCAAATACTATCTATGTATATCACAAGTCTAATAAACATTGCATTTAGACCAAAATATGCTAAAAATCATCAATCTAAAAACATGAAAGTATATCAATATAAACAAAGTAAGGAGGATAGAGATAGTTACCAAACTGAATGAACTAGTCTATATATCTCCGAACCATGGTGGTCCTCTCACTAAAACATCCTTGATAGTAATGCATCCAATGTAGTGTCTATCAAGCTCAAACGCATCCACCACTAAGGCACCAATACTCTCATGTCTTGTGAGAGCCCATGCCAACATCAAATGAAATAGGAATGGATTTTGATACCCAAACTTTTTTGGGTCCATAGGGGTTAGTAGTTCTTCTAACCCAAATATTCTTACTTACAAAATTTAAAGCATTTAACCTATCATAACAAAATTTTGCAAGGTGGCCCTTACGACCACAATGTGTACAAGTGTACACTCTAGCATACATAGTATCATGTGTGTCAACATGAGAAGCATGTGTATGCTGTGAATAGTGTGCATGCATAATTGGAGCATGTTTCTTGCGAAACATAAATTCCAATCTCTTGTGATTCATGGCACATTGGTTCAAAGTGGAGCCCAAATAATCTACATTCTTCTTCAAAATATAAATATCATTTTTAATAGAAAAAGATGAAGAACTAGCATGTGAAACTAAATTCTTATCACTAGGAGAAACATTAATAGAAGCATGATAAGAATGGGAAGTAAGATCATTTTTCAAACAATCTAATTCTTTTAAAATCAAAACAATTATGTTTTTCAAAGAATTATTTTCTTGTAAAATAAATTCAAGTCTTGAAGACAAAATATTATTGTTTTTAAAAACATCATTCAAACCATTTTTATTTTTCAAAAATTCATTTTCATTTAAAATAAGGTAAAATTGAATTTTCAATGAATCCCTTTCACTTGAAATTTCAACTTTCTCTTTCAAAACCAAATCAAGTATTGAAAACAACAATTCATTTTCTTCTTTAAACAAAACTCTTATTTTTCAAGGCTTTTATTTTGAATAATTTTCACAAAATATTGAGAGCTCTTTATTCAAAGCATGTGCATCCATACTATCATGATCACTAGAAGAGCTAGCACAATCATCAAGATGAGAATCCGAAGTTACCTCAAGGGAGTCATTCCTTTGAACCATGTAGCACATTTGCACTGACTCATCTCCACTAGGCTCTCTCTCCAACTTGTTTGAAGTTTGTTCCTTGAGAGAGGTCAATATGTTTCACACTGCCAAAACAAAATCACAATGAGAAACAATAGATAAATGTTCTTCGCTAAGTGTTTGTCTAAGTGCATGCAATGCTTGTGTAGTAGCCTCTAAGTACTTTCCATTATCAACATATGATTTCTTGGTAGTGGTAAGGTAAATATGCAATCGTAGGGCATTTAGGTAAGCATTCATCTTAAATTTTCACATGTCAATGTTCAAAATATCAAACATAGGTAGCCGAAGATAATCCATAAGTGTAAACTATTATGTATGCAAAGTAAATAACTAGATTCGCAAATGAGAATCTTACTCCTAGGTGCTTAAATCGAATATCAGGAGCGCTAACTCTGATACCAATTGAAAAATATATCTAGAAGGAGGATGAATAAGTGGTGCTAATCTAATGATAAATAATGCGAAATTAAAAACTTTTACACTAACACACAATGTATAACCAAGAGTGAGTCCGAATTCCCAGTGAAAGGCTCTGAAACTTCTCCTCACGATTTCTCTAAATTATGAGTTGAGGTGCTTCAATAGCTCTCTTGGTTGAGTACTAGTGTGAGAACACAAACTATATCAAATATGTATAAATATGAGCAAGAATAATAATGTAAGGTATAAAGAGAGTAGAGAGTTCAGAGATAGAGAAATCGAAACGCAAACACAAGGATATGTTTCGAGGTTCGAGCCACCGCTCTACGTCCCCGCCTTCACACAAAAGAATTTTCACTATTCACTAAGGATCTTCCATGAAGGGACCTCCACTAAGGAATTACAACTTACAAATGAGAAGTATACAACTCCAACTCTCACACCTCTACACAAGAGGGTAGGTACAAAGTCAAACACAAAGCAAAGAAAAGTTTACAACTTGGTGATCCAATGATCACAAACAAGACTTGGTGATCAAAAGACCATAAACAAAACATCTCTCACAATACAAGATTTTAGAGGATAGATTTTGAATTGATGATAGCTAAAGTATGTGAGTAAAATAAAGTCTTTAGAAAAGAAATACAAAGAAAACTCTTGGAAAAAACTTCTTGATCGATGAAGAAATTGAAGAACAAAACTAGAATTCCCAAATTTTAATTTTCTTTGATTTTTCAAAACTTTGAAACAAAATAAAGATAGATAATTTGAAGCGCAAAAACTTATTTTAAAAACTTGCTGAAAACTCAGTTGAAGTGGGGAAAAATTAGCTCTTGAAAATCTTATGAAAAAAAGACCAAGAGAACCCAATTTATAGGAGTTCAGAAAACTAGCCGCTGGGGCTTAGAACTAGGCCAAATTGGCTTATCGGTCGACTGCCCGGTCGGCCAGCCAACAGTGAGATTTTTGACCGTTGGGACCGCCCAGTCGACCGCCCCTAAGCCAGGCTCTGTCGGTCGACCGGTCGGTCGACCGCGACCCAACAGAGACAAACTGTTTCTCAGTCAGTCGACCGACCCGGTCGACCGCTATGGGCTTGTGCACATTGTGCACGTCGGTCAACAGGTCGGTCGACCGAGCCTTGCTTCGATCGACCGCAAGCAGCCTGAAAACAGGTTTTTAAAGAATAAAAACTTGGATTTGTAAAATCCTTAAAAATTTAATTAAATCCCATAAATTCTACAAAAATAAGTTCCTGTAAATACTTTGAAGTACAAATATATGTGATTAAAAACTAACACACATTACAAACATGTGAACTATTTTTGAGGTAAAGAAATTAAGGTTTAAACCAAAATCGGTATTTTTCAAAAATCAACTTCTAAATGAAAAATCATTTTTCAAAATCTGTACAGATACAAAAACAAGATATTGAAACATATTTGAAGTATAGTGTGTATGAAAATGATCCAATACATATGGTAAATGAAATATACTTGTTTTTGACAATAAGCTCCAAAATATAAATACAAAACTTTAAACACATGAACTGAACTCATCAAAATAAGTTTCTTAAACACGTATGAAGCAACAATGTGTATGGATGAGATCAAATACACATATAAACTAGTAAAAACATGTTTTGATGAACCTATTCATGAAACCCAAAGATGTATACATGATAAATCGAAACTTAAAAATGTATCCATGATAAACCAAAAACATAAAACTTAAAACTAAATAGATATAATCTTGAAAGCGAAATGGTTAAACCGAAAACCAAACTATAGACATTTGTATGTGTGTGTGTATACTTGAGCTATTCAAAATTGAAATACACCTAGAGGGGGGTGAATAGGTATAAGGCTAATCTAATGACAAATAATGCGGAATTTAAAAACTAATTGTAACACACTTAACGTAACCAAATAGTGTAGCCGAATTTCCGGTGAAGGGCTCTGAACTAACTCCTCTTGATTTCTCTGAATAAGAGTTGAGGTGCTGTATGAAGCTCTCTTGGTTTAACACAAGTATGGCACACAAACAAACCCAAGCATATAAACAATATGATGCAATGCACAAAATAAGGGAGAGGGTTTAGAGATAGTGGATCAAAGCAAACAATAAGATAAGTTTCGAGGTTCGAGCCACTGCTCTACGTCCCCGCCTTCAACAAAAGGATTTCCACCATAGCGTCCACATAGGACTTCCCACACAGGGAACCTCCACTGATGATTTGGGCAAATACAACTAGGAGTACACAACTCCTCTCTCTAACAAATATAACCTCTACACTTAGAGATAAGGCACAACAACTATCACCTCTACACTTAGAGGGATAGGCACTTATCCAAACAACAATCAACCTCTCACTAGAGGGATTAGGCTCACAAGCAACACTCCAACAATCACCTCTATACTTAGAGGGATACCAATCACAACTTTCACAATCACCTCTCACTAGAAGAATATCAACACAATCACCTCTCACTAGAGGAATATCACAAAGAATGGAAGGTTTACAACTCTAGGTGATCACAAAGACCACAAACAACTTTTTCTCACTAAAATAAGATCCTATAGATAGGATAGATATGATAGCTCAAGTGTGAGAAAATAAAGAGTTTGAAAATTAAAATCACAAAGAAAAACTCTTGGGAAAACTTCTAAAATATCTATAGAAATGAAGATCAAAAACAACTCCCAAATACTTCTCCTTTTCTTGATTTTTTCAACCCTTTAAAAACAAATAAAGATCAAATCTTTTAGCACTAAAACTCTTTTAAAAACTTGCTGAATGATAGAAAATTTTACTCTTAAAATTATTGTTTAAAACCAGCTCAAATGAGGGGTATTTATAGCCCCAAACAAATTCTGCCCGTTGGCAGCCAGGAAAGGTCAAAAATGACCTTCTGGTCGACCGCCCGGTCGACCGGCCAACGGTCATTTTT
Organism: Agave tequilana; assembly: GCA_038442645.1. Classification (NCBI taxonomy): domain Eukaryota; kingdom Viridiplantae; phylum Streptophyta; class Magnoliopsida; order Asparagales; family Asparagaceae; genus Agave; species Agave tequilana. Next base: position 97,292 of record JAVJIF010013223.1, read on the forward strand.
ATGACCGTTGTGCCACTGGTCGACCGCCCGGTCGACCGTGCCTGGAAACAGAGAGCAACGGCTCTCTGGCTGGTCGACCGCCCGGTCGACCGGAACTGGATACAGAGAGTAGAGCTCTCTGCCGATCGACCGGTCGGTCGACCGGGGCTATTTCCATAGAGCAGAGCTCTCTGGACGGTCGACCGCTCGGTCGACCGGTCCACCAGCCCAAGCTGGCGTGCATGCTTGTGCACGTCGGTCGATCGGCCGGTCGACCGACTTCTGCAGCGGTCGACCGTCCGGTCGACCGGCAGAAGGCCAGTCCAGCTTTTTTAGGATTTAAAAACTTGTCTTTTTATTATCAAATAAATCCCATAAAATACACATAAATTTCACAAAAATAAGTTCTTATTATATCTTTGAAATAAAAATATGTGTGATAAAAATTCAATACATATTATAAACTATTTGAAATATTTTTGTGATATTGAAATTTTGCCTTAAACCAAAATCTGTATTTTTCAAAACTTGAATTTTTGAAATAGAAAACCGTTTTCTCCAAAACTCATGTAAATACAAAAAACATGATATTTAAACAACTTTGAAGCATATTGTATGTGGATAGAATTCAATATACATATAAAGAATTATATCTATGTTTTTGACAAGAAATCCAATATTGGTTAAACCGAAAAATCAAAATCAAATAAACTTAAAACCTGTGTGTGTATGTGAACTTGAGCATATCAACATATCTAATCTTTACAATGATTTAAACATACTAAACTAAATACATACCAAGGTCTTCTTGTAAAACTCCTTCTCCAAGTAGACTCGATCCAAAAATGATCCAATGAGCTTGACTCCAATCGAGTGTTAGATGCGATCTTGACGCTCGAGCTCTTGAATCAACAAGTGAAAACTCCAAAACACTTTGTTGAAGCTAATCACCTACTAATAACTTGATCAAATATCTGAAACTAAATATCACAAGATTATTAGTAAACTATAACTACATGAGTTAATCATCATCAAAACTAGAGTGAAGGGCCTCTAGGCCAACAATCTCCCCCTTTTTAATGATGACAAAACTCATGGAGTTATATATGCATGGATTAGAGTTAAGCTTCATAGAAGCTCCCCCTTAACTCATGCATAGCTATAAACTATAAAGATATGCAATGAATGCTCAACATAAACATGCATAATAAACATGCTTTGATAACAATTGCTTTTATACCAATTGTAAAATCTTATACCAATTGTAAAAGTAAACAAAAGTAAACATGCATGCCAAATTTCTCTCTTTCTTTTTGTAAAAACATAAGGAATAGAACATGCATGTAACTCTTTCTTTTTGTAAAAACATAAGGAATAGAATATGCATAGTACATGCATATAAACTCAAAATCATTCTCTCCCTTTTTGTCAATCATCAACAAAGGGGAAAAAACAAACTTAAAAAATATCTTCTTATTTTTTTGTTAAAACAAACAATAAAGTTATATATATGCGATATACATTCATGAAGAAGAGAGACGTAAAATTAACTCCCCCTGCATACATGCATTTATATGAAAAGGGATAACTGAACCCTAATCATATAAAGCATAATATGCAATGTATAAAAGGAGATGCGAAGCTCTTACTACACACGTGTACTACATACCAAAGAAAAGTCAATCACTTCAATATGAAATACACTCAACATGAATCTATATATAGAGAAGATGTTAAGCTTTCCTTGCATATAAGTAATAAATATCAAAACATTATGATACCAAATTATGATATCAATAGAAACTACAAAATTTTTGAAGTACCAAAGGATACTAATCGAAAACATCTTGTAAAGTTTTGATACCAATAGAGAATGAAATATTGTGTGTTTTTGATACCAATTGAAACAAATATATATTTTAAATCTTGATATCAATTGAAAATATTAGTACCAATGAAAAATATTTTATAATTTTGATACCAAATGTAAGAATAGATATATATTGTAAGTATTGATACCAAATGAAAGTAAAAACCAAATATTTAGGTAAAACACAATTCATTTCAATAAAGATGCCAATATAAAATGAAGTATGATACCAATGAAAAAATATAAACCAACCCTTTTTAGTCAAACACTAAAATCATTTTGCAATAACGATACCAAATAGAGAATAATATCAATTTAATATACTTGATACCAATATTAAAATGAAACATATACCAATTGAAAATATTTTTCATTAGGAGCGTAGGAAAACAATTGAAAACTAAGATATCAATTAACAAATATCATTTTTTAACATAAAGAGTGGGAGTAAGATACCAATTGTAAATAAAACCAATTGAAAGGTAAAAACATAAATTTTCTCCCCCTTTATGAAATACTAATGAAAATGATGCATAAGCTTGTATAAAATACCAATTGAAAAATAATTGTCATTAAGGACTAAATCAAGCTTAGCATAGCTAAATTTGTGCTTTAAGATATAAAGATATTGTAAGCACAATCAAAACACATATATATGTATGAAAAATTAAATACCAATCGAAATTGATACTATATGAAGTTGAAGCATACATATATAGAAACAAATATGAGTATATAAAATAAATATCAATTGTGATACCAATTGAAAACACAATGAGAATCAAGTGTATAACTCATAAAGATCACCCTATCATGCACAAGTTAAAATAATTTTCAATTTGAGCATATAAGGCATCGTCGCCCATCCAACCACCCTTCGATGGAATGGGTTTTCAAAAATAAGTTTGAAAATAATTTTAGTAAGTTTGAAAACTCTTCCAAAATGAAGAAATATGCAATTAGTTTTATGATAATCTTGAATAGTATGAAATCCTTCAAGAAAGGAATAAAACAAGAGTATATCTATGAAAATATGAAAATCACACAATCATCAACACTCAAAGTTTATAAAGCATATATAAAGCTCATGAAAACAAAAATCATGAGTAAACAATAATAATGTGAGTGTAAGAATCATGAAATCACAAAATCATGGGACTAGGCAATTAAGCTCAATTTGAAATTCCTTTATAAACATGAAAAACATGAAAATTTAATTTTCATTAGAACAATACCAACTTCAAGGCATATGTATGTATTGTCTAAATCTAAAGGTATACATACACATCCCAAAACACAAATGAGTCCAAAAGAAAATTTGCATGAAACGCAAAATGACTCAAGGGTATACATGTATATACAATAGTTTTAAACAATTTAACATATACATGAAGTTAAACATATGAAAATATGTACAAAATGGGGATACAAGTTTGAAATGCATTAATCATCAAAACTAGGCTATACTAGTACATCTAATGAGTACAAATGAGTAATCAAGAACAAACATATAATAATCTATTTGTTGCTCACTAGTTGTATAAGTATATACATAAGTTTTAATGAAAGCTACATCTAAACATGTAATCAAAACATGAAGTGCAAAAAATCATAAAAAAAATCAATATGATCATTATGTAGATGAACATGCTATTAGAGTTATGATATACACAATAGATAAACTAAGGTGAGAGCACAAAAAATATAGATCCATATAAATATGAGTGTGTCTCAAATACTAATCATGTATGTTATAAGTCTAATTGTCATGTCACTTAACATTATGAGCATTTAAAAACTATGACATGCTAAAAATTATCAATATAGAAGCATGTAAACATAAATAGGAGTTAGAGATAGTTACCAAAATCAAGAGGGCACATCTCTATGTCTCTAAACCATGGTGGTCCTCCCACCAAACTCCCCTTAAAAGTGATGCATCCAAAAAGTGTCACCATATAGCTCGGAACGCATTCACCTCAAGGCACCAATATCCTCATGTCGAGTGAGAGCCCACACCTACATCAAATAAAATAGGAGTAGTTTTTGGTACCAATACTCTTTTGGGTCCATGGGGTTAGCATCTTTCCTAACCCAAACAAATCTATTTACAAAATTTGAATCATTAGTTCTATCAAAGCAAAATTTTACAAGGTGGCCCTTACGTCCATAATGTGTACAAGTGTACACATGAGCATACATAGTGTTATGTGTATGAACGTGACGAGCATGTGTATGGCGTGATTTGTGTGCATGCATACGAGGAACTTGGTTCGTGCGAAATATGGATTCCAAACGTGTGTGGTTCATGGCACATTGGCTCAAAGTGGAGCCCAAACAATCAACACTTTTCTTCAATACACAAATATCATTTTTAATACTTGAAGATAAAGTGAAACATGTAATAGGTATACTAGATGATGAAGCTACACTAGTATGGCAAACATGTGAAGACAAATCATTTTTCAAGGATTTATTTTCCTTTGAAATTAAATCCAATTCCTTTGAAATAGAAATAATTTTGTTTTTCAAAGATTCATTTTCTTTTAACACAAAATCAAGTTTTGAAGATAGAACCTCATTTTTCTTCAAAACATTTTCACTATCATTTTTATTTTTCAAAATTTCATTTTCTTTTAGGGCAAGTTCAAGTTGGAATTCTAAAGAGTCACGTTCATTTGAAATCTCAACCTTTTCTTGCAAAGCCAAATCAAGTTTTGAAACCAAATCCTTATTTCTTTATTAAGTCCAAAACTTTTCTTTTTTAAACCTTTATATTTTTCTAACAATTTTTCACAAACAATGAAAAGTTCTTCATTTAGAGCATAGGCATCGACATAATCATCGCTGGAAGAACTAGCACTATCATCTAGTTGAGTTTCTGAATGTACCTCAAGGGAGTCATTCCCTTGGACCATGTAGCATTGTTGTTCGAATTCTCCTCCACTAGATTCCTCCTCCACATATTTCGTCGTTTGTAACACAGAGAGGTCAAAATTTTTCACACTGCAAAGGCGAAATCACAATGAGAAACCATACATAGATATTCTTTGTTTAGTGTGCTCCTAAGTGCCGTTAGGGCATATGCATTGGCCTCTATATGCTTGCTATTATCAAGATAAGATTTCTTGGTAGCGGAAAGGAAAACATGCAAACCTAAGTTTTTTAGGTACATACTCATTCTAAGCTTCCATATATCGATGCTAGAAACATGAAACATAGGAGGTGCAAGATAATCCATGAGTGTGTGTAAACAATATAAGTGTGCAAATGTAAATACTAGATTAGCAAACTAAAATCTCACTCCTAGGTGCTTAAACCTAATATCAGGAGCTTAGGCTCTGATACCAATTGAAATACACCAGAGGGGGGGTGAATAGGTGCAAGGCTAATCTAATGACAAATAATGCGGAATTTAAAAACTAATTGCAACGCACTTAGCGTAACCAAATAGTGTAGCCAAATTCTCGGTGAAGGGCTCTGGACTAACTCCTCTTGATTCCTCTGAATAAGAGTTGAGGTGCTATATGAAGCTCTCTTGGTTTAACACAAGTATGGCACACAAACAAACCCAAGTATATGAACAATATGATGCAATACACAAAATAAGAGAGAGAGTTTAGAGATAGTGGATCAAACGCAAACAACAAGATATGTTTCGAGGTTCGAGCCACTGCTCTACGTCCCCGCCTTCACACAAAAGGATTTCCACTATAGCGTCCACACAGGACTTCCCACACAGGGAACCTCCACTGAGGATTTGGGCAAATACAACTAGGAGTACACAACTCCTCTCTCTAACAAATATAACCTCTACACTTAGAGGTAAGGCACAACAACTATCACCTCTACACTTAGAGGGATAGGCACTTAGCCAAACAACAATCAACCTCTCACTAGAGGGATTAGGCTCACAAGCAACACTCCAACAATCACCTCTATACTTAGAGGGATACCAATCACAACTTTCACAATCACCTCTCACTAGAAGGATATCAACACAATCACCTCTCACTAGAGGGATATCATAAAGAATGAAAGGTTTACAACTCTAGGTGATCACAAGACCACAAACAACTTTTTCTCACTAAAACAAGATCCTATAGATATGATAGCTCAAGTGTGAGAAAATAAAGAGTTTGAAAATCAAAATCACAAAGAAAAACTCTTGAAAAAACTTCTAAAATAGCTATAGAAATGAAGATAAAAAATAACTCCCAAAGACTTCTCCTTTTCTTGATTTTTTCAACCCTTTAAAAACAAATAAAGATCAAATCTTTTAGCACAAAAACTCTTTTAAAAACTTGCTGAATGATAGAAAATTTTGCTCTTAAAATTGTTGTTTAAAACCATCTCAAATGAGGGGTATTTATAGCCCCAAACAAATTCTGCCTGTTGGCAGCCAGGAAAGGTCAGAAATGACCTTTCGGTCGACCGCCCGGTCGAACGGCCAACGGTCATTTTTATGACCGTTGTGCCATCGGTCGACCGCCCGGTCAACCGTGTCTGGAAACAAGAGCAACGGCTCTCTGGCCGGTCGATCGCCCAGTCGACTGGAACTGGATATAGAGAGCAAAGCTTTCTGCCGGTCGACCGGTCGGTCGACCGGGCCATTTCCAGAGAGCAAAGCTATTTGGACGGTCGACGGCCCGGTCGACCGGCCCACCAGCCCAAGCCGGCATGTACGCTTGTGCACGTCGGTCGACTGGACCGGTTGACCTACTTCTGCAGCGGTCGACCGTCCAGTCGACCGGCAGAAGGCCAGTCCAGCTTTTTAGAGATTTAAAAACTTGTCTTTTTATTATCAAATAAATCCCATAAAATACACATAAATTCCACAAAAATAAGTTCTTATTATATTTTTGAAATATAAATATGTGTGACAAAAATTCTATACATATTATAAACTATTTGAACTATTTTTGTGATATTGAAATTTTGCCTTAAACCAAAATCCGTATTTTCCAAAACTTGAATTTTTGAAATAGAAAACCGTTTTCTCCAAAACTCATGTAAATACAAAAAACATGATATTTAAATAACTTTGAAGCATATTGTATATGGATAGAATCCAATATACATATAAAGAATTATATCTATGTTTTTGACATGAAATCTAATATTGGTTAAACCGAAAAATCAAAATCAAATAAACTTAAAACTTGTGTGTTTATGTGAACTTGAGCATATCAATACTATTTAATCTTTACAATGATCTAAACATACTAAACTAAACACAATACCGAGGTCTTCTTGTAGTACTCCTTCTCCAAGTAGACTCGATCCAAACGTGATCTAATGAGCTTGACTCCAACCGAGTGCTAGATGCGATCTTGACGCTCGAGCTCTTAAATTAACAAGTGAAAGCTCCAAAACACCTTTGATGAAGCTAATCACCTACTAATAACTTGATCAAATATCTGAAACTAAATATCACAAGATTATTAATAAACTATAACTACATGAGTTAATCAGTATCAAAACTAGAGTAAAGGGCCTCTGAGCCAACAAAAACTATTCTATCCTTATACAAGATCTAAATAAAATATCTAAACAAATAAACCTAGACTCAAGTCTTCTTGTCTAAGTAGACTTGATCCAAAACGCGATCCAAAGGGCTTGACTCCATCTCGAGTACTTGATGTGATTTTAATGTGCGAGCTCTTGAATCAACACACGTGATATCTTTGAATCTTAACTTCGAGTCCTTTGTTGAAGCTAAACACCAATAATGATCTTGAACTATGTCTGAAACTTAACAAACACAAGATCATTAGTAACATAACTTCATAAGTTAATCATAATCAAAATTAGGGTGAAAGGCCTTCGGGCCAACAGAAACATGATGTTTCTTTGAGTTTGCCTCTTTGAAAACATAGCCTCTAACCTAGCCTTATCAAATTCACACTTTTTCAAAATATTGTTCAAAGTATCAATTTTGTTTACAAAGTAAAAACCTCATTTTCATCAAGGATTTGAAATTTTGTTGTGCAAGAAATTTTGTGTGCATCAAAACCCTTTTGTGTCTTTTCAAGCGTGGAAGACAAAATTACTTTTTCTTTAAAATAACAATTAATTTATTTTGAAGAAGTTCATTTTTCTTTTACATTTCAAATAATTATTTTTGAGAAAATCATAGTTAGTTTCATCTAATTCATCCATGGACAATTCAAATTTATCAAGAGATTCAGAAGTTACCTTGGGTGTGTTCTCATTTGCCATAAAACACACATTAGTCGTGTCCACCTCTTATTCAAAGTCGCTCTTTGAATCCCATGTTACTTTTAAAACCTTCTTTTTGTAAGGCTTCTTGAAGGTAGTGGGTTTGCTCTTTGTTTCCAGGCACTCAGTAATGACATGTTCAAGCTTCTGAAAATTATAGCACACTATCTTCTTCTCCTCCTTTCCTTGTCATCTTCTTCGGTTGTTGAATTTGGCTTTGTTATACATTTTTCTAACATTCTTTACAAGGAAGGATAAGTCTTAATCATCATCTTGGTCATCTTCATCATCAAAATAGAAGGAGTGAATTTGAAAGTAAGAGTCTTTTTCTTTTGGGGTGCTTTCTCTTCTCTAGCCTTTCTTTTTATCTCATGGGATTTTAAATTCTCAATGAGACCAATGAGCTCCATCTCCTCTTTGTCATTAAGCTCCTTCAAAGTTCTAAACTTAACCTCTCAAGATGGTGGAAGTGCACGAATCACCTTTCTCACCTTTTGGTCATTGTCAATCTCATCACCTAAAGAAGGAAGACCATTGGTAATCTTAGTAAACTTGATAATCATATCATCAAAAATGATTCATCTTCATTCATAGAAAAATTCTCATATTGAGAATGCAAGTGATCAATCTTATCTCTCTTGACTTATGAATTCCCCTCGTGTGTGCAACCAAGTGTGATCAAATCTCAAATGTAGATTTGCAATGAATTACCCTAATAATATCATCATCATTCAAGGTTTGAAGTAAGCATAGTATGCCTCGACATTTGCATCAAACTCCTTGGTGGCAAATTCAGACCAAGTGGCCTCATCACTATTAGGTACGTTAAATGGTTTGGTCACCACCTTTGCAACCCAGCTTCCAAGGGACTGTAAGAAAACAGTCATCTTAATCTTCCATGTGGAAAAATTAAGGCCATCCAACTTGGTGGAGTCTTAATACTTTCGGTCATGAAAAATAGTGTCAAATCAAGCAAATGATGCATGTGAGTAATTAGTAAAGGATCTTTCTAAAGTGATTAAACCAAAAACTAAAGTATAAAGCTCTGATACCAATTGAAGGTACACTTAGAGGGGGGTGAATAGGTGTAGTGCCAATCTAATGGTCAATAATGCAGAAATATAGCAATTAATAAAATAAATGATGCAAACAATCAACTCAAATTAAGAAGTGAAGCCAGATTCTATATGAAGTGCTCTAGAACTTCTCTTCCATATTCCTCTAAACAATGAATTGAGGTGCTCAATTGCCTTTATTGATTCAGAGAGTGAAAACCAACAAGTAAATATGGTGCTAGAAATGAATATCAAGTGAAAATAAATGTAAAGCACAATTGTAAGCAATGCAAGTAGAGTAGAGCAAGAGAGAACACAATTACAAACACAAATGATTTGTTTTGAGGTTCGAGCACCAAATTCTACGTCCCCGCCACAAAGGAACTATAAAGGTCTATACAAGACTAGAATACACAACTCCAACTCTCAATTCTCTACACAAGAGGTAGCACAAAACTAATGAGGTTTACAAGGTCTTGGTGACCACAAAGATCACAAACAATCCCTTTTACAACTTTTTATAGCATTTAATGTGATATGGAGCTCAAAAATTTGCGAAAGAGAAATCAGTTGAAATGAATCAATTTAAGAGCTGAAAACTTACAGAAATTGGTTTTGAAATGAGAGCACTTGAAACTAGAAAACTTGAAATCTTTTCTTTTGAACAAACTTGATTTTTCAAATATTTCTCAAAAAAAATTCTTAGTAATTCTCTACAAATGAACCATATATATAGGCAAATGATAAAATATTGTTAGAAGAGCCTATCACGTCATTAGGGAAAAGATTAGACCAAATAAGAGCAAATATACCTATTAGAAAAAAGTTAAAAAATCAGATTTTAAAAAACTAGCCATTACCGTAGCTTTGACAGAACTCCGGTCGACCAGCCGGTCGACCGTTAGTTTAAAGATTTAAACTATCCGTCGACGTCGGTTGACTGCCCCCGGTCGATCAATCTCAACTGAGACCAAACTAGTGCCAGTCAGTCGACCGCCTAGTTGACCGCTAGGTTTGCCGATCGACCGGTCGGTCACCCAACAATCATGCACGACATGCATAGGCTAAGGCCATACATGGCCCCGAGGTCCGGTCGTCCGCCCGGTCAACCGACCTAGCCTATATATATATATATATAAAACTTGAATTTAAACTTATTTTAAATATTTTATAATAGTTAGAAAAATATTTGACAATACATAGGCTATGGATACATAATAGAAATAAGATATATAAATTTGAAAAATATGGGACATGCATCAAACACCAAGCCTTGTGAAATACCAAAATGGAGAAAAAACTAGATATCAAAACTTGTATTTTGTGTATGTGACTTCTTGAGCATCAATTCCACACACTATACTTTAAACATTCTATTATCTTACAATTGTACCTATATCTTCAAGCAATCTTCAAGAGGGTTTCTCTAAAATGTGAATCTTGATTGGCAAAACTCGGACCCCTCCCTTGAGTGATCTTAGGACTAGAATACCTTCCTTTTGAGGAAGAATACACCAACAATGTTCTTAGAACCTGAAATACTTAGAAACACACAAACTTGATTAGTATCGAATAATATCATGTGGTTTGTAATCATCAAAATAAAACCAGAGAGTGTGCCATTGGGCCAACATAGCATACATACGCTCACTCCGTCGTGTGCGTTTAGCCGTGTCGCAAGCAGCAACCACACCGAACATGATGGCGTCTAGTGCAGTGTGTTAGTTTCACTCCAGTTTTGCTTAGCTGTGCTTGGATGTTTGCTTACTCGCTTGCCTGCTTGATAATTTAACTATTATTCTTTTCTTGATGATAGTGAAAAGTTTGAAACCTTATTTATACTGTTTTTTAAAACTATATCATTTCCCGCATTCGTACCAATCCCCTATATCGGTACTATTTTTCTGTATTCATACCAATCTCCTATATTGGTACCATTCTTTTGTATTGTATTATACAACGGTGGTTATCTGTTGTGCTACCACGTGACACCTGACACCTACTTGCTATCACCTGACACCTGCTTGATATTACTTATCACCTGCCACCTATTATATTACCACTTAGCTAAAAATTATCATATTATGAGAATCCTGTAACTGCTATCCTGTATTATATATAGTGACTTGTATTCCTAATACTCATGAACTCTTTTACTCCTGAAATTCTGAATCTGACCTGCACCTGTTATTTCCGTAAATTGATAATTACATAATAAATTATAAAAAGAACAACTTATATCGGGTAAGGGGAAAAATGATGGACTTCAAGTTATGAATGTATTTACAGTGATGTTATGTTGTACAACTAAAATTTTTGGTTCTACCTGAGGGCCTTCAGGTATTCTGAGGGGAGCGCTGGCTCCATACCTTCTGTTACATTCCTGAATTGGCATAAAATAAGACCCAACTCATGTATGCCTTGCGGCTGATTTTGTATACTAGCAATGAAAAACTCTGGATCGTGATCCCGAGCATGCATGAGACCCACTGTAAACTTAACCTGTTGGTCTCATCATCAGTTTCCAATAGCCACCTCAACTTACTCATATATGAATGCATTGAAATCACCTAGGGGGTGAATAGGTGATAATGCTAATCTAATGAACTAAACGCGAAATTTAAAAACTAATTACAACAACACTTAATACAACCAACGAGTGTAGCCGAATTCCCGGTGAAGGGCTCTGGACTAACTCCTCTTGATTCCTCTGAATAAGAGTTGAGGCGCTATGTAAAGCTCTCGTGGTTAAGTATAAGTGAGGCACACAAACACACAAGCATGTATATGATATAGCAATATGAAACAATGCACAAAGTAAAGAGAGAGAAAGTAAGAGTCAATGGATCAAGCGTAAACAATAAGATTTGTTTCGAGGTTCGAGCACCCAGTTCTACATCCCCGCCTTCACCCAGAAGGATTTCGAATCCACTAGCTTGTCCACACAGGACTCCCACACAGGGAACCTCCACCGAGGATTTGGGGCAATAAAATAACTAGGAGTACCCAACTCCTCTCTTTACAATCACGACCTCTCACTAGAGGCTAATCACCAAGCCAACAAAACTATCACCCCACAACTTGAGGGATAAGCACAAAGCTAAATAAGGATCACCTCACAACTTGAGGGATACAACCCATTGCACAACCTTCTCAACACTATGAGGGAAAGGCACAAAGCCAGGCAATAATGAGGGTTACAACTTGGTGATCAAAAGATCACAAACCTATCTCTTTTTCTCACAAACACAAAGATCCTATAGATAGGATAGAATGAAGCTCAAGTGTGTGAAAAATTAAAGGAATGGAAAACAAATACTCAAAGAAAATCCTTGGGAAAAAAACTCAAGAAATAAAGAAGTAAAGAAGTTGAATCAAAAACACTTTCCCCAAAAACACTTTTCTTTGATTTTCCAAACCCTAGAAAAACACTAAATAGATTGTAAAGATTTGAGCCCAAAAACTTCTTTTTGATTGCTGTAAAAACACTGGTAAGATCAGAAATTTTTCTCTCTAAAACTTGTTAAAAACTATTAAGATAAAACCCAATTTATAGCTTCTTCAAAGAACTAGCCGTTGCAGCCAAATATGGTCAGATTTGACCATCCGGTCGACCGCCCGGTCGACTGGCCAACGGTCTAAATTTGACCGTAAGTGACTGCCGGTCGACCGCCCGGTCGACTGCGTCCAGAACCAGAGAGCAACGGCTCTCTGGCCGATCGACTACCCGGTCGACCGGAGTAACCCGAGAGTGGGTTGCTTTCAGTCGGTCGACCGCTCGGTCGACCGGCTCAATGGGCTGACTGCGTGCACGTATCTGTGCACGTCCGGTCGACCGCACCGGTCGACCGGCTACTGGTCCGGTCGACCGTGCGGTTGACCGCCAGAGCTTGGCAATTAGTTTAAGGGATTGAAAACTTAGGTTTTTATTATCCAATTAAATCCCATAAAATCTCCAAAAATCCACAAAATAGTTTTAGCATAATACAATGATATACAAACTTGTGTGAAAAATTTCAACACAAATTTTAAACTTTTTGAACCATTTTTGTGTTATGAAAATTTTACCGAAAACCAAAAACCGTATTTTCTAAAACTTGGATTTTTCAAATGAAAATTCGTTTTGTCCAAAACTCATCCAAATACAAAAACATGATATTTAAACAACTTTAAGTATGTTGCATATGGATATAATCCAATATACACTAAAGATATATATATATATATATATATATATATATATATATATATATATATATATATATATATATATATATATATATATATCATTGTTTTTGACAATAGATCTGAAAATATGTTTTGTTCCAAATACATGAATAGGTATATCAATGTAAGTTTGTTTAAATAGTTGAAGCATATATATATATATATATATATATATATATATATATATATATATATATATATAATATATATATATATATATATATATATATATATATATATATATATATATATATATATATATATATATATATATATATATATATATATATATATATATATAGAACATATCTAATATACATTTAAACCATGTAAACTTGTATTGATACTTAGCTATTAATAAAAACCAAGATCGGTTACACCAAAAACCGAAAACCGAATCCAAAATATGAAACGTGTGTGTGTTGTGAATTTGAGCATATCACACTATCCTAATCTTTACAAATGGATCTAAACACAAAACTAAACTAGGTATCGAAGTCTTCTTGATGAACAGTCTTCAAGCCGACTCGATCCAAACTCGATCTAAACTGTGATTCACCGAGCTTGACTCCAATGAGTGCTATATATGATCTTGTCGCTCGGACTCTTGAATCACCATGTGAATAGCTCCAAAACACCTTTGTTGAAGCTAGTCACCTACTAACATCTTGATTAGAGATCTGAAACTAAAATCACAAGATTATTAGTACACATAACTACATGAGTTAATCATCATCAAAACTAGAGTGGAAGGCCTCTGGGCCAACAATCTCCCCCTTTTTGATGATGACAAAACTCATGGAGTTATATATGCATGGATTAAAGTCAAGCTTCAAAGAAGCTCCCCCTTAACTCATGCATATGAATAAATAATAAATATATGCAATGAATATCAAACATGAAAATGCATAGACATGCATAAACAAGAAACCAAATACGATACCAAATACAAAACATGCTCTTGATACCAAACATGAAATGCATCATGCATAAAACGTGCTCTTGATACCAATAAAAACATGCTCTTAAATAATGCTGTTGATACCAATTAAAATAAGCGCTTGATACCAATAAAAATCAAACTAACTAAACTATATTCTTAAAACAAACACTCTTGATACCAATACTTGATATCAATATAAAACATGTATAGTCATAGAAACATGCATATAAACTCAAATAATTCTCCCCCTTTTTGTCAATCATCAACAAAGGGGTCCAAATAAATAGTAAAACAATTTTCACCCCCATTTTTTTTGTCCGAAACAAAAAGATCAATAAGGGGTGACAATAAAACAGATTCTTCCAACATGATACCAATTAAAACATAGCAATATAAAATTCTTGTCATCAATGATACGAATTGAAAGAAATAAATCAATAGTACTAATTGAAAGTAATCAAAATCTTTATACCAATAGTGAGTAAACAAATAAGCATCTTGATACCAATTTTACCAATTGAAAGTATTTTTCCTTTTAAACATATGATATCAAATTTTAAAAAAACAATATTCATTTTTCAATCACAATTTTCATCATAAAGTAGGGGAGTGGAAATCAAAAGTAAACAAAATACCAATTGAAAGATAAAATACGAATTTTTTTCCCTTTATGAAATACCAAATAAAACAATGCATAAGCTTGTATAAGTACCAATTGAAAACTTAATCAATTGAAATATGATAGTCATTAAAACTCAAGCTTAGCAAAACCAAAATTTGTGATATTTTTGAGCACAAATAAAACATATATATGTATGAAAAATTAGATACCAATCGAAATTGATGCCATTTGAAGTGAAAGCATACATACAAAAAGATATATGAGTATACAAGAAATTTCAATATTGATACCAATTGAAAAAGTCCAATGATACCAAATTGAAATAATAATAATATCAAGTGTATACCTCATATTACCTACCACCCATTTCATGCTAAAGTTTAAAATGATTTTCACTATAAAGCATACAAGGCATGGTCGCCCAACCAACCGCCCTTGGAAGGTAGGGGTTTTCAAAGATAGGTTTGAAAAATATAGTATGTTTGAAAACTCTACCATAACGAAGAATACCGCAACTAGTTAAATGAAAAACTTGAAAACTAGTACGAAATCCTTCAAGCAAGGAATAAAACAAAATTATATTTCATGAAATACATGTAAATCACATGGTCACTAAACACTCAAAGTCCATAAAGCCCATATCATGCTCATGAAAACAAAGTCATGAGAAAACAATAAGTAGGTGAGTGTACAAGGTATATGTGAAAACATATAATCATGAAAATAGACATTCAAGCTCTAAGTTCCTCAATACATGAAAATCATAAAAACTCGATTTCTTCAAGGCATGTGTATGTTTTGACAAAACAAGAAGTATACATACATATCCCTAAACACAATTGAGTTCATAATAAAGATTTGCATGAAAAGCAAATGACTCAAGGGGTATACATGTATATCTTAAAGTTTGGCAAAATAAACATATACATGAAATGAAACCACATGATCATAAAACATGTCCAAAATGGGGAATACAAGTTTAAAATGTATGAATCATCAAATCTAGACTATACTAGCACATCTAATGGGTATAAATGAGCGTTCAAGAACAAACATATAATGATCTATTTGTGGCCCACTATTTGTACAAGTATATATCCTAGTCTTAATGAAAACTAACATTTAAACATATATTCAAAATTTGAAGCATAAAACGAGACATAAATCAACATGATAATCATAAAAATGATCATTATGTAAATCCACATGCTATTAGACCTATGATATACATAATAGCTAAACAATGGTGAGAACACAACATATGGGTCCATATAAACATGGGTGATCTCAAAAGCTATACATGCATGTCAATGATCTAAGAATCATGACATTTAACATAATAAACTATAAACATCAAAACATGAAGCATCAAAACAAAACAAAAATCATAAACATACATATGGTCATTATGTATATGCATGTGCAATAGATCTAGGACATACATATTAGTTAAAAACAAAGTGAGAACACATAGATATAGGTCCATATTAAACATGGGTGTCTCAAAATAACTAATCATGTATATCACTAATCTAATGAACATGGCATAGGCATAATGAACAATAAACAAGACATACTATAAATCGATGAACATGAAAAGCATACAAATATAAATGGGAGTTAGAGATCGATACCAAAATCGATGAAGGCACCTCTCTAGTTCTTCAAACCAAGGTGGTCTTCCCACCAAACTTCCCTTGAAAGTGATACATCCAAATAATCCTCATGAAGCACGGAACGCATCCACCTCAAGATACCGCAACTCTCACGTTATGCGAGAGCCCACACCTACATCAAACATAATAGGGGTGGTCTTTGGTACCCATATCCTTTTGGTCCATGGGGGTTAGTACCTTTCCTAACCCAAATAAATTTAGTTGCTAAATTTGAATCATGTAAACGATCATAGCAAAATTTAGCAAGGTGGCCCTTACGTCCACAATGTGTACAAGTGTACACATGAGCATACAAGGTGTGATGGTTGTGACCATGAGTAGCATGTGTATGCCGTGGAGGGTGTACATGCATAGATGGAACTTGTTTCTTTCGAAACAAAGATTCCAAACGTGTATGGCTCAAAACACAATGGCTCAAGGTGGAACCCAAACAATTCATATTCTTCTTTAGCAAAGATATATCATTTTCAATTAAAGAAGAAGTGTGGCATGCAATAGGTGAGCTAGGTGGTGAAGCTACACTAGCATGGCAAACATGTGAATCTATATCAATTTTTAAAGATTCATTTTTCTTTAAACAAACATCTAAATCTTTTAAAATAGAATCAATTTTTATTTTCAAGGATTCATTTTCTTTCACAACAAAATCAAGTTTTGAAGTTATAGCTTTATTTTTCTTCAAAACTTCATTGCAATCATTTTTAGATTTAAAAATTCATTTTCTTTTAGGGCAAGTTCAAGTTGAGATTTCAATGAATCCCTCTCATTAGAAATCTCCTCTTTCTCTTGCAAAACCAAATCAATTTTTGAACACAATTCATTATTTTCTTCTTTTAGTTTAAAATTCTTCTTTTTCAAAAGATCATGTTTTTCCAAAAAAATTTCAAACTTTGTAGCAAGTTCCATATTCAAGGTTTGTACTTCTAAAGACCCATAGCAATAGGATCTAGTGCTAACATCTAGTTGAGTTTCTGATTGTATCTCAAGGGAGTCATTCCCTTAGACCATGAGGCAACGCTTGTCGGACTTGTCTCTCCTAGATCTCCTCATCTTATCGATGATCTTTGGTAGCTCGGGAGAAGTTAAAATGCTCCATACTGCAAAAGCCGAATCATAGTGAGCAAACACATGTAATAAATCTTTATCAAGAGATGCTCTGAGTGCTTTAAGGGCTAATGCATTGGCCTTTTTATGTTTACTATCATTGGGGTAGGATTCCTTGGTAATGGCTTAATAAACTTTATGTCCTAGGGTTTTCAAATGATAACTCATCTTGGCCTTCCAAATATCAAGTCTATAAATATCAAACATAGAAGGGCTATCCATGAGTGCAAACTATATGTGTGCAAGTGCAAATGCAAATGATAGATTAGCAAACCAAGATCTCACTCCTAGGTGGTTAAACCTAATATCAGGAGCGTAGGCTCTGATACCAATTGAAATCACCTAGAGAGGGGTGAATAGGTGATAATGCTAATCTAATGAACTAAATGCGGAATTTAAAAACTAGTTACGATAACACTTAATACAACCAACGAGTGTAGCCGAATTCCCGGTGAAGGACTCTGGACTAACTCCTCTTGATTCCTCTGAATAAGAGTTGAGGCGCTATGTAAAACTCTCGTGGTTAAGTATAAGTGAGGCACACAAACACACAAGCATGTATATGATATAGCAATATGAAACAATGCACAATGTAAAGAGAGAGAAAGTAAGAGTCAAGGGATCAAGCGCAAACAACAAGATTTGTTTCGAGGTTCGAGCACCCACCTATACATCCCCGCCTTCACCCAGAAGGATTTCGAATCCACTAGCTTGTCCACACAGGACTCCCACACAGGGAACCTCCACCGAGGATTTGGGGCAATAGAATAACTAGGAGTACCCAACTCCTCTCTTTACAACCACGACCTCTCACTAGAGGCTAAGCACCAAGCCAACAAAACTATCACCTCACAACTTGAGGGATAAGCACAAAGCTAAATAAGGATCACCTCACAGCTTGAGGGATACAACCCAATTGCACAACCTCCTCAACACTATGAGGGAGAGGCACAAAGCCAGGCAATAATTAGGGTTTACAACTTGGTGATCAAAAGATCACAAACCTATCTCTTTTTCTCACAAACACAAAGATCCTATAGATAGGATAGAATGAAGCTCAAGTGTGTGAAAAACTAAAAGAATGGAAAACAAATACTCAAGAAAATCCTTGGGAAAACTGAAATCAAGATAAAGAAGTTGAATCAAAAACACTTTCCCCAAAAACACTTTTCTTTGATTTTCCAAACCCTAGAAAAACACCAAATAGATTGTAAAGATTTGAGCCCAAAAACTTCTTTTTGATTGCTGTAAAAACACTGGTAAGATCAGAAATTTTTCTCTCTAAAAACTTGTTAAAAACTATTAAGATAAAACCCAATTTATAGCTTCTTCAAAGAACTAGCTGTTGCAGCCAAATATGGTCAGATTTGACCATCCGGTCGACCGCCCGGTCGACCGGCCAACGGTCTAAATTTTGTTGGCCCAAAGGCCTTCCACCCTAGTTTTGATGATGATTAACTCATGTAGTTATGTTTACTAATAATCTTGTAATTTTAGTTACAGATCATTGATCAAGATATTAGTTGGTGATTGCTTCAAAAAGAGGAGTTTAGAAGCTTTCACATGGTGATTCCGGTGCCCGAGCTGAAAATCACCTAGAGGGGGGGTGAATAGGTGATGATGCTAATCAAAGAGCAATTTAAAAATTATGATGCAAATGTAATGCAACAATCTCCCAAAACAAGACTAAGAGCCGAATTCCCTATTAAGGGCTCTGAACTCCTTCCTCCGGCTTCCTCGTAAAATGAGTTAGAGGTGCGCAATGCAACCTTGTTGTATGGGATAATGATTGACAATATGAATGAAAATGAATATGGCAATGACAATCTCAAGCAATAAGTAATGACAAGGAAAAGTAAACCAATCGCAAACACAAAGATATGTTATCGAGGTTCGAGCACCCAGCTCTACTCCCCGCCTTCCCCAGAAGGATTCTAGCTACTTCCACTATCACAAAGATCACAAATACAATGGAGTACCCAACTCCACAATCTCTAGTACAAGGAATTTCTGAGTAGTCAAAAGACCACAAACTCTCTCTTTCAATTGTCTCTTCCCTTACAAAGGTCCTTAGAGAACAATGAGTAGGAATGAAGCTCTTGTGTGTAAAGAGAAAAGAAAATGAAATTAGAGAATTCTTGAAAACACTTCAGAAAATGAGAGAGAATTTCAGCACAAAAACCAAGAAACCAAGCTCTTTTGAATGCCTTAAACTTTTGAATTTTTCTTGTAATTGTTAGGTGAACCAATCTCTCCCCAAACACCCCTATTTATAGGAGAGGGCTAGGGTTAGAAGATAAAACATTTTTAAGGCTAATCAGAATGTATTAAACCCAAAACAAGTTATTTAAACTCACTTAAGTGAGAAAAAGACAAAAATAAACAGCTCAGAAAAAAATGCCCGTTACTGTTCAAACGGCTCTGTCGGTCGACCGGTCGGTCGACCGCAAGTTCAAAAATGTGACCGTTGCAGGCCATCGGTCGACCGCCCGGTCGACCCAATCAACAGAGAGCAAAGTTGCTTACAGTCGGTCGACCGATACAACGTGCACACAGATACGTGCACAGCCAGAGCCACGGTCGACTGGGACGGTCGACCGGCCAAACCTGTCATAGGTCCGGTCGACCGGCCGGTCGACTGGCTCAGGTCAAAAATCAGGATTTTGAAGAAAATAAAAGGGGATTTTGATTTTGACAAAAATAGTTTTTGAACATAGATTTGTATAAAACACAAATATATATCTGTAGGCCAAATCTTGTAAACAAAATGTTTTTGTATAAATTATAAGAAAACATTTTGGAATAAACATGTGCGCAAAAACGTGTGTGATAGAGCTTCAAACCTATCCACTATTCTTTAACAAACTATGAAACTAAAATACAATGATTAAATACTCTTTGAGCAATCTTCAAGTCTTTGAGCCATCCAATGCTTTGCTTGTGCCTTCTCTTCTATGATCCTTCCTTGATTGTGCAATTTGCCTTTCTTGCTATGTGAAACTTTAGAAGTTCTTGCAAAAGCTAAGCCAATGGTCTCCAAACATGGTACAAAACCTGAAACTTATCTTGAACAAATTCATTAGTACCAAATAGCTCTTATTTGGTTTGTCATCATCAAAACACAAAACAAGAGAGTGTAACCTCTTGGGCCAACAATCTCCCCCTTTTTGATGATGACAAAACAAATAGGCTATAGACAAAAATATGGGGGAGGAGAAGACTCCCCCTCAAATTATGCTATATGAAAAAAAACACAAGAATTTATTAAAAACACAAAAACATACTTTTGATGCCAATTGAAACCAAATTGAAACAATACTAATAAAACACAAAATACAAGAGTTCTCAAATTCATAAAACACAAGACTCATAACAAAAACTCATAAAACTCATAAAACCAAAACATATAAATTCATATGGAACCAAGACCAAATGAACTTATTTTTGTCCATGTAAACTTATTCTCCCCCTTTTTGTCATACATCAAAAAGGGTTATGAAAAACATGTTTAATCAATAACACAAACATTAAGTTCTCCACAAATAAACGAAAATCTAGCAAAATCAAGTGGTTTAGTGAAAATATCGGCAAGTTGTAAATCCGTAGAAACATAATCAATATCTATATCTCCTTTCTCAAATGATCTCTAAGAAAGTGATATCTAATCTCAATGTGCTTGGTCTTACTATGTTGATTTGCATTCTTAGTCATGTGTATAGTACTAGTATTGTCACAAAATATTTTTATATGATCAAAATGCAAATCAAAATCAAGGAGAGTATGTTTCATCCAAAGGACTTGTGCACAACAAGCCCCTGCGGCAACATACTCCGCCTCGGCGGTTGAGAGTGCTACGGAATTTTGTTTCCTAGAGGACCATGAAACAAGACAATTACCACGAATTGACATGTCCCACTAGTACTCTTTCTATCTACTCTACAACCCGCATAGTCGGCATCCGAATAACTCGTCATTGAGAAATCTCCGGTTTTTCGGATACCATAGACCCATCCCAATAGTGCCCTTAATATAACGAATAATGCGTTTTACCGCAATAAGATGGGACTCTTTAGGACACGATTGAAATCTAGCACAAAGACACACACTAAACATGATATCCGGCCTACTTGCCGTTAAATATAAAAGACTTCCTATCATGCTTCTATATAATTTAATATCAACATTTTTACCTTGGTCATCTTTATCAAGCTTGGTTGTAGTTACCATGGGAGTGTTGCAAGTCTTTGAGCCTTCAAGTCCAAACTTCTTTACAAGTTCCTTGCGTACTTGGCTTGACTTATGAACGTCCCGTTTTGCAATTGCTTGATTTGGAGTCCAAGGAAGAAATTGAGCTCACCCATTGAAGACATTTCAAACTCAAGTTGCATTACCTTTTCAAAATCCTTGCACAAAAGCTCATTAGAAACCAAAACTTATATCATCAACATAAATTTGCACAATTAATATATCATTATCAACATGCTTAGTGAATAGAGTGGTGTCTACTTTGCCTTTAATAAAATCATTTGAAATGAGAAAACTAGAAAGCCTTTCATACCAAGCTCTTGGAGCTTGTTTCAATCCATACAAAGCTTTATCAAGTTTAAAAACAAAGTCGGGATGAACATGATCAATAAAACCGGGAGGTTGAGAAACATAAACTTCTTCATTAATAAAACCATTCAAAAATGCACTTTTCACATCCATTTGAAAAAGTTTAAAATTTTTGAAAGATGCAAAAGCTAGTGTCATCCGTATGGCTTCAAGCCGTGCTACGGGTGCAAAGGTCTCCTCAAAGTCAATTCCTTCAACTTGAGTGTAACCTTGGGCCACTAACCTAGCTTTATTCCTAATGACATTTTCGGACTCATCCATCTTGTTTCTAAAGATCCACTTAGTACCAATTATTGGTCTATCGTGGGGTTTAGGAACAAGGTGCCAAACTTGGTTGCGCTCAAATTGATTGAGTTCCTCTTGCATGGCAAGCAACCAATATGGGTCCGTCTCGGCTTCGAGAATGCCTTTGGGTTCAAAATGAGAAATGAAAGCAAAGTTACCACATAGGTCATGGAGTTTGGAGCGCGTTGTGACTCCTTTAGATGCATCACCCAAGATGAGCTCCTTAGGATGATTTGTAGCGTATCTCCAAGCTTTAGGAAGCGGTTGAGAGCTTTCCTCTTCATCCTCTTGAACATCACCAATAGATTTTTGCTTTTCTTCTTGAGCGGGTGAGTCCTTCAAGGATAGTCTCTCCATGTCTTCACCTAATGGTTCAATCTCTACAACATTCTCAACAACCACATTAGATTCTTCAAATTTAACATGCATGGATTCTTCTATGGTAAGTGTAGATCTATTGAAAACTCTATATGCTTTGCTAGTAGAAGAATATCCAACAAAGATAGCTTCATAAGCCTTAGCATCAAATTTACCCAAATTATCCTTAGTATTTAAAACAAAACACTTGCATCCAAAAACTTTGAAATAAGCAACATTAGGTTTTCTAGAGTGATACATTTCAAAAGATGTTTTGGAAGAATTTTTACACAAATAAATACGGTTAGATATATAGCATGCGGTGTTTACGGCCTCGGCCCATAAATATTGAGGGAGGTCGTATTCACTTATCATTGTCCTAGCCATCTCTTGAAGTGTTTTATTTTTCCTTTCTACAACTCCATTTTGTTGTGGAGTCCTAGGACAAGACATTTCATGCTTAATTCCCTTTTCATCACAATAAGTCATGAAGAGTTGGTTTACAAACTCACCACCTCTATCACTCCTTATTTTCAAAATCGGAAAACCTTTTTCTTTTTCAACCCTTTTTCGAAAAATCTTAAAATGAGAAAAGGTTTGATCTTTGTGTTCCAAAAGAAAACCCAAGTGAAACGGAAAAATCATCAACCAAAATATATGCATATTTACTACCATTTAAACTCTTAGTTTTAGTAGGTCCAAAAAGATCCATATGAATTAATTCTAAAGGCCTAGTTGACATGATATCCTTGATTGGTTTGAAGGAAGACTTGGTTTGTTTCCCAAGTTGGCACGCACCACAAATGCGGTCTTTCTCAAACTTCAAGCAAGGAATACCCTTCACCAATTTCTTTGAATTAATCCTAGAAAGATGTTCAAAAGAAGCATGTCCTAATCTTCTATGCCAAAGCCAAGAATTTTCATCAAAAGCATTCAAGCATTTAGTAGAACACTCAATATTAAGCATGTTAATGATATAAACATTATCATCACGAAAACCGGTGAGAATACAATCATTTGTTTTAATATCAAAAATCTTGCAAGAACAATTATCAAAAACAACTTTAAGTCCACGATCACAAAATTGACTAATGCTAAGCAAATTATGTTTCAAACCTTCAACTAAAACAACATTCTCAATAATAGGAGATGCACCAATTTGAATGTTACCTATACCGATGATAGTTCCCTTGGAGTCATCCCCGAAGGTGACGGAGCCACCTTCCATGTACCTTGATAGGGTTGTAAGTTGTCGATATCCCACGTCATGTGTCTTGAACAACCACTATCAAGGTACCACCGCTCCCTACGTCTTGGAGCCTTGGTGTGTACCTACATCAAACAATTTAGGAGTTGATTTTGGTACCCACATTTTCTTGGGTCCTTGAGGGTTAGAGCCATGAACCCAAACAAGATTATTGGATCTATTTAATTGATCATAACAAAACTTAGCTAAATGTCCATTTTTACCACAATATGTGCATCTATATACTCTACCATACTTAAAAGCATAATGGGTGTGTGATTTGTGAGCATGAGCTTTGTGAGCATGAGCATGAGAAGTGTTAGGTGTAGTGTGAGCATGAGGAATCTTAGCATGTGATGTGTGCTTTTTAGAAAATTTTTCCTCAAGTTTCTTAGTGTTAAAAGCACAATCTTTCAAAACCTTCTCGAAATCAACCATTTTGGTTTTTAAAGAAGAAATTTCTTTTTCATCAACAATAGGAAATTTGGCCTTACAAGAAACCTTATAGGCACTAAATTCATTTTGAATAGAAATGAGGTTGGAAGAAATATCATCTTTTTCTTTGGAAACCATAGCAAGTTGATTTTTAAAAAGCAACTTCCTTTTGTAATTTAAAGCATTCAATTTTCTTATTATCATAAGTTTTAGAAAGTTCAACAAAAGTATGTACAAGAACTTCCTTACTTAATTCATCATCTTCATCATCAAGGGGTTGAGGGGTTACCTTAGGTGTGTTTGCCATGAAACACATATTTGCTACATCCGCCTCTTCCTCGGACTCGCTTTCCGAATCCCAAGTTGCCTTATAAGCTTTCTTTTCTTCCGATTTCTTTGGCTTGAAGGAGGAGGTCATCTTCTTCTTGAACTCCGGGCAATCCGCCATGATGTGTCCGGGCTTTCGGCAATTGTAGCATATAATTTTTTCTCTCCTCTTTGCCTTCAAATTTTCTCCGGAAGTTGAGCTTGTTCCTCCGGTACATCCTTTTGACATTTCGCACAAGGAGGGAGAGCTCCTCATCTTCTTCTTCATCTTCTTCATCGTCTTCAAGAGTGGATGAAGACTTGAAAGCTAAGGACTTCTTCTTTGTTGGAGCGGCCTCTTCTCTTGCTTTCTTCTCCATCTCATGGGTCTTTAGGTTCTCAATGAGACTAATGATGTCCATCTCATCTTTGTCGTTCAATTCCTTCAAGGTGGTGGCCTTTATCTCCCAAGATGGAGGAAGTCCGAATCACTTTGCGCACCTTTTGATCGTTGGAGATGACGTCACCTAAGGAAGAAAGACCATTGGTGATTTTAGTGAATCTAGTAATCATACAATCAATAGATTCAACATCAAGCATTTTAAATGATTCATATTGAGACCTCAAGAGATCTATCTTAGCTCTCTTGACTTGTGAAGTCCCTTCATGTGTGACCAATAAGTGTTGCCAAATCTCATAGGCGGATTGGCAATGAATTACCCGTGTAAGGTCATCCTCATTCAAGGCAGTTAAAAGGGAGTTTTGGGGCCTTGGAGTTAGCCTCATATTCTCTAAAGTTGAAGTCGGTCCATGTGCTCTCATCACTATCGGGTGCTACATAGGGTTTGGTCAAGGACTTAGCCACTAAACTACCTAATGATTGCAAAAGATAGTCATCCTAACCTTCCAAATAGGGAAGTTGAGTCCATCAAATTTAGGTGGGGATTTAATGTTATCGGCCATGTTTACTAGTGATGAATGAATGAAATGAGAAATGTTGATTAGCAAATTTTAAGGATCTCTCTATGGATGTTAAGCCAAAACCTAGAGTCCAAGCTCTGATACCAATTGAAAATCACCTAGAGGGGGGGTGAATAGGTGATGATGCTAATCAAAGAGCAATTTAAAAATTATGATGCAAATGTAATGCAACAATCTCCCAAAACAAGACTAAGAGCCGAATTCCCTATTAAGGGCTCTGAACTCCTTCCTCCGGCTTCCTCGTAAAATGAGTTAGAGGTGCGCAATGCAACCTTGTTGTATGGGATAATGATTGACAATATGAATGAAAATGAATATGGCAATGACAATCTCAAGCAATAAGTAATGACAAGGAAAAGTAAACCAATCGCAAACACAAAGATATGTTATCGAGGTTCGAGCACCCAGCTCTACTCCCCGCCTTCCCCAGAAGGATTCTAGCTACTTCCACTATCACAAAGATCACAAATACAATGGAGTACCCAACTCCACAATCTCAAGTATAAGGAATTTCTGAGTAGTCAAAAGACCACAAACTCTCTCTTTCAATTGTCTCTTCCCTTACAAAAGGTCCTTAGAGAACAATGAGTAGGAATGAAGCTCTTGTGTGTAAAGAGAAAAGAAAATAAAATTAGAGAATTCTTGAAAACACTTCAGAAAATGAGAGAGAATTTCAGCACAAAAACCAAGAAACCAAGCTCTTTTGAATGCCTTAAACTTTTGAATTTTTCTTGTAATTGTTAGGTGAACCAATCTCTCCCCAAACACCCCTATTTATAGGAGAGGGCTAGGGTAGAAGATAAAACATTTTTAAGGCTAATCAGAATGTATTAAACCCAAAACAAGTTATTTAAACTCACTTAAGTGAGAAAAGACAAAAATAAACAGCTCAGAAAAAAAATGCCCGTTACTGTTCAAACGGCTCTGTCGGTCGACCGGTCGGTCGACCGCAAGTTCAAAAATGTGACCGTTGCAGGCCATCGGTCGACCGCCCGGTCGACCCAATCTAACAGAGAGCAAAGTTGCTTACAGTCGGTCGACCGGTCGGTCGACCGATACAACGTGCACACAGATACGTGCACAGCCAGAGCCACGGTCGACTGGGACGGTCGACCGGCCAAACCTGTCATAGGTCAGGTCGACCGGCCGTCGACTGGCTCAGGTCAAAAATCAGGATTTTGAAGAAAATAAAAGGGGATTTTGATTTTGACAAAAATAGTTTTGAACATAGATTTGTATAAAACACAAATATATATCTGTAGGCCAAATCTTGTAAACAAATGTTTTTGTATAAATTATAAGAAAACATTTTGTAATAAACATGTGCGCAAAAACGTGTGTGATAGAGCTTCAAACCTATTGACTGAGTTTTCCTGCACACAAAAGATAGTAATTTAGTTTTAAGAATAGGATGTGCAAGTTCTCAATTCTAATCCGCTGTAGCAAGGCTATGCGGGTCGTGATCCTCAGGGAGGGACTGCGATGGAAGCGTTAAGCAAGTTATCTCTAAAGTTTTTATTTTTATTAGTTAAGTTAGAAAGGAAGTGGTATTTACAATGGCGGCAAATAAAGAATTGGGAGAAGTTGTGATTTAATCTACAAAAAAGAAAAGAAAAAAAGAATACTTACTTGAGTTTGGTTGAAGAAAAAAAACGTGAAAACCTTACATGTTCTACCTTGCTTAGGAGGCGTTCCACGCATAGATCATAACTCGAACTCAATCCCTGTGCACATTATATCGTCAAGCATATCAAGAACGAAGTGATGCGTAGCTTGGAGGAGAACGTCTTCATGAACTATCGCTGGTTCTCACATAGCTTAGTTATACTTGCTTTTGGAATCCACTTGCATGTTCATCAACAACCACAAGAGATCACAGAGAAAAAGAAAGGAAAACAAAAAGAAAAATAAAATATCAGAACAATGAACAAAAGAAAAATAATTACCTTTATTGCTGAATACAAATGCAGAGAAGAGGAAGGGTACATCGGTGTCATGCTCAATATAAGCCTCTCTCTCTCTTGAAAATAAAAAGAAAAGAAAATCTAACCTAGAAACTAAAAACCCTAGCTTTTGGCCCTTGGCTCGCCTCTGGACGCTTTCTGTGTTGCATCTGTAGGGTATTTATAGGAGTTGGAAGATGTAGAGTCCTGGTACAACTCTCCCAAAAATCTTATCTCCAGACTTGTGGCACTTATCCATAGAAGTTCAAATCAAATCTGTCCTGCAATTTATTATCCTGTTGATCGTCGAAATTGGCTTATCTACGGACTGAATTGGAAAGTTTGGTCAACATAAGATGTAGGGCTTCAAGTCTTCTTTCTGGAGCATTTTGAATCATCGGATTTGCATATCTGTAGCAAAAGTTATGATCTGAATACTAAACATGTACAGTCTGAA
This sequence comes from Agave tequilana, assembly GCA_038442645.1. Classification (NCBI taxonomy): domain Eukaryota; kingdom Viridiplantae; phylum Streptophyta; class Magnoliopsida; order Asparagales; family Asparagaceae; genus Agave; species Agave tequilana. The sequence continues at coordinate 125,614 of JAVJIF010013223.1, forward strand.
TCCGAATTTATCTTTAAACTCTTTCCTGCAAGCATTTAGGGTTGAATAGAAGTCTATCCTTCCCTCTTCTTTGTATTTGCAACTTTGGCCCTTATGTATTTGCACTTTTGACATTTGGTATTTGCACTTTTACACCTGGGCTTGGACTTGGGCTTGGATATGGGCTTTTGGGCTTCATTAAGCTTTATTTCTTATAAAAATAAGAACTCGAGGCCTGCACACAATAAATCACAAAATATTAATAAATGTGCAGAATTAAATGAATAAATATGAAAATGTGATGGTAAATGTTATGATAAAAAGCATTTTTCACTACCAATCACCTATCCACTATTCTTTAACAAACTATGAAACTAAAAATACAATGATTAAATACTCTTTGAGCAATCTTCAAGTCTTTGAGCCATCCAATGCTTTGCTTGTGCCTTCTCTTCTATGATCCTTCCTTGATTGTGCAATTTGCCTTCCTTGCTATGTGAAACTTTAGAAGTTCTTGCAAAAGCTAAGCCAATGGTCTCCAAACATGGTACAAAACCTGAAACTTATCTTGAACAAATTCATTAGTACCAAATAGCTCTTATTTGGTTTGTCATCATCAAAACAAAAACAAGAGAGTGTAACCTCTTGGGCCAACACGAGCTTCAAGATTACTCATTTGCACTCGGTGGATCACGGTTTGGGATCCAGTCTACTTGAAGATAAAGATCGTCAAGAAGACTTAGGTATCCTAGTTTAGGTTTGTGTGTTTTAGATCCATGTGTAAAGCTTAGTATAGTTGATATGCTCAAGTGTACAACACATACAAGTTTTATGTTTGGATATTGGTTTTTCGGTTTTTAGTTTAACCGATATTTGTTTTCATGAATAGATTGATCAAACAAGTTTACATGGTTTATATGTATATAGTAGATGTATTCTAGTTATACATGCATGCTTAAACTTCCTATACAAACTTATTTGACTATCTTATTCATGTATTGAAAAATCCATGTTTGATAAAATACATATTTTAGTTTTTGGTAAAAATGTTAAGACACAAAAATAGTTTCATATGCTTGATATTTGAGCTAAAATTTTTATCACATGTTTATATATCAATGCAAAATGATAAAACTATTTTTTGGTATTTTTACAAAGACTTAAAAGATTTTTAGAAATATTTTAACATGTGTTTTCTGTCCCTGAACAGTATCTGTCAGGCCAGGTCGGCCGACCGCATGGGTCGACCGTACCAAGGGCCGTCGACCCTTGCGGTCGACCGACATGCACAAGCCTGTGCACGTTTGGCAGACACAGGGACGGTCGGCCGGGCGGCCGACCGGACCAGAGAGCTCTGCTCTCTGTTTATTTGGGTCGACGGGCGGTCGAACCGGGTTGCCCCAACGTCACATTTCTGACCGTTGGCGGTCGGCCGGGCCGGCCGACCGTAGCCTGTCAGGCTGCCAGATCAGCCTAACGGCTAGTTTTGTTTTGGGGCCATAAATACTCCATCTCTTCATGGTTTTATCCAATTTTTAGAGCTGATTTTCTCCCATTCTCTGGTTTTAAAAGAAGTTTTTAAAAGAGTTTAAAGAGCAAAAAGATTCATCTTGTTTGTTTTTAAGTGTTTTGTTATTTTCAAAGAAAATAGGTTTTGGGAATTGGTTTCTTACTCTTCATTTCTATATCAATTTGGTATTTTTCCCAAGAGATTTTCTTTGATCAAAACACTTTGTTTTTCCACACTTGAGCTATCATCTATCCTATTCTATTAGGATCTTGTTTTGTGGAAAAGAGAAAAGTAAAAAGAGAGATTGTTTGTGGTTGAAAGAAACCACTTGTTGTAAACACCCTTGCTCTTGTTGTATCCCTCTTTGGTAGAGGTTGATCGGGTGATTGGTTTGCTCCCTCTTTGGTAGAGGTTGAGGCTTGTGGTTTGCTCCCTCTAGTGAGAGGTGGAGTTTTAGTTTGTAACCCTCTTCGGTAGAGGTGTTTTGTGGTTGTTGTATTGGCTACGGGCCTACCCCTCGGTTGTGAGGCGGTGTTTGAGAGAGGAGTTTGGTACTCCCTTTGTTGTAACAAATCCTCTTCGGTAGAGGTTCCCTCGGTGGGAGATAGTGGATTGGAAATCCTTCTCGGTGAAGGCGGTGATGTAGAGCTAGGGGCTCGAATCTCGAAACATATCTTGGCCTTTGCGTTTGATCCATTGTCTCTCAACTCTCTCTCTCTATTTGTGTTGTGCATAGCATCATTTTTATTGTCATTCATATCATTCATATTGCTTGTGTTGCCTTGCATATATTCATATTGCCTATTCATCTTATATGCTTGGTTGTTTGTGTGTGCCTCACTTATACTTACCACAAGAGCTTCACATAGCACCTCAACCCATTAAAGGGAATCAAGAGGAGTTAGTCCAGAGCCCTTCACGGAAAATTCGGCTACACTTGTTGGTTGTACTAAGTGTGTTTGCAAAATTTGTTTTAAAGCTTCCGCATTTAGAGCATTTAGTTTCTAGATTAGCACTTTCACCTATTCACCCCCCCTCTAGGTGATTTACAATTGGCATCAGAGCACTTTCAAATTTCACTGTTAGCGACTGCCGGTCGACCGCGCCCAGAACTAGAGAGCAACGGCTCTCTGACTGTTGACCGCCCGGTCGACCGGAGCAACCCGAGAGTGGGTTGCTTTCAGTCGGTCGACCGGCTCAATGGGCTGACTGCGTGCACGTATCTGTGCACGTCCGGTCGACCGCTTCCGGTCGACCGGCTACTGGTCTGGTCGACCGTGCGGTTGACCGCCAGAGCCTGGCAGTTCAGTTTAAGGGATTGAAAACTTAGGTTTTTATTATCCAATTAAATCCCATAAAATCTCCAAAAATCCACAAAAATAGTTTTAGCATAATACAATGATATACAAACTTGTGTGAAAATTTTCAATACAAATTTTAAACTTTTTGAACCATTTTTGTGTTATGAAAATTTTGCCGAAAACCAAAAACTGTATTTTCTAAAAGTTGAATTTTTCAAATGAAAATTCGTTTCGTCCAAAACTCATCCAAATACAAAAACATGATATTTAAACAACTTTAAGCATGTTGTATAAGGATATAATCCAATATACACTAAAGATATATATATCATTGTTTTGACAATAGATCTGAAAATATGTTTTGTTCCAAAAACATGAATAGGTATATCAATGTAATTTGTTTTAAATAGTTGAAGTATAGATGTATATATAGAACATATCTAATATACATTTAAACCATGTAAACTTGTATTGATACTTAGCTATTCATAAAAACCAGATCGGTTAAATCAAAAACCGAAAACCGAATCCAAAACATGAAACGTGTGTGTGTTGTGAACTTGAGCATATCCCACTATTCTAATCTTTACAAATGGATCTAAACACAAAACTAAATTAAGTACCGAAGTCTTCTTGATGAACACATCTTCAAGCCGACTCGATCCAAACTCGATCCAAACCGTGATTCACCGAGCTTGACTCCAATGAGTGTTATATATGATCTTGTCGCTCGGCTCTTGAATCACCATGTGAATAGCTCCAAAACACCTTTGTTGAAGCTAGTCACCTACTAACATCTTGATTAGAGATCTAAAACTAAAATCACAAGATTATTAGTACACATAACTACATGAGTTAATCATCATCAAAATTAGAGTGGAAGGCCTCTGGGCCAACATGCATGTGTGTTAGGACGCTAGGGCACACACTTAGATATATGTGACAGGACGAGTAATAACAATAATAAGATGCTAATCCACAATTTGTTGTGTTGTTTTGAAATTCAGGTCGTATACACTCAGATTACGATAACATGGGGCATATAGATGAGGGTTTTCTTATTTGGATTATTCCTTCGGTGTACTAGTCTAATGAAGCCGTAAACTGAGCTTGTATAACTAGTTTTGCTTGCATTCGATTTTATTCAGTCTTATTAGTTTTATCGGTTTTATACTTTTTTTTAGTTTAGGAGACAACTCGAGTTATATGAACTCAGGATACGATGATGTGAGATATACGGTATATAGGGTTTTTGATTGAGATATCCCTGTACAGAAAATATAAAGTTTAAAAATAAAGAATAGAAATGTGTAAGGGTACTTAATACTACCGCTATAGCGAGTGGCTATGCGGGTCGTGAACCACAAGGAGGGACTATCGATATAAGCGTTTAAGTAAGTTTGTTTCTTTAAGTTTACAAAAAATGCTTTAGAAATCTCTTCTCAGTTTAGAAAAAGAAAGTAAAAAGGTTAAGTAATTTTAAGAAGAAGATGGAAGAAAAGGAGGTGAGATAGTTGTTGTTTAAAAGAGAATAAAAACTAAGCTAAAGAGAAAAAATGAAAATATGAGTTGGTTTTTGAAATTGTTTTCTAAACTAAGAAATTGGAATAGAAAAGAAACGTTTACTTATCTCTTCAGCGTTCGCTTACTTTGGATCTGTCGCGATAATTATCTTGTCTTTGACGGTGAGCAGAGCATGGTCTATAGGATCTTCTCCATTCCCGATCTACACTATGAATTAAAGAGCAAGCAGGGAAATAACAAATGAGCAGTTATCCATCACTATAAGCCATCAATGGCACTTGCAATGGCAAGACAGTTTGGAGGCTATAGGAATCACTTGGATTTACAAGCATATAGAGGGAAGCAAAAAAAATAAGAATAAAGAAAACTTCGATTCGGTTAAATAACAATGAAAAAAAGAAGAATACTTTTACCAGTGTCATCTCAGTATAAGCTTTACTTTCTTTCTCCCATGAAGCTATTCTCTCCTCTAAGTTACATGAATAAATCAGAAAGTACATTGAAAGAAAATTAAAACTTTAAACTAAACTAAAGTAAAATTCCTAGCTTAAACTCTTTGCTGAGTCATTCCTTTGGCTTACAGAAATTGTAGGTATTTATAGGATAAAGAGGATAAGGGAGAGCGTATGAAGATAGGGGGAGCAAACGATCCCCCTAATTCGCATCCCAGATCTAGGGGTGCGTGGAATCTGGCCCTCCGAAGCTTCTTTATCTTCTAATAGATTTTTAGTTTTAGCTCTGAATTTGATGATATTCTCGTTTGATTTTCAACTAACCGAATAAATCCTCAAAACTGATTGATCAGGGATTATCTTCGGTTAACTAAATAGATTCAATTAAATCAAAATTTAACTGAGTTTTATTTGGTTTTTATTTTCTTTCTCTTCATGATTTCCTTCTACAAAATAAATATTTAAGACAAGAAAATTAGCAGATTTATTACACGATAAATATAAGTGTGTAATGAAAAAATGCAAAATATGTGTACAATCACACCCCCACACCTATCTTTTGCTCATCCTCGAGCAAAAAAAAAAAAAAAAGTAAAATAGAGATAACTTAATCTAACTCACTTTCGTAGGAATCACAGTTGCACTTATCATGTGTAACAAGCCGTTAGACATTTAGGTTACCCCTAGAGGATGAGTTTTGTCCCGTGAGAGTTTTCAGTGGATATACACCTACAAAATTCATAAAGAAAGAGAAACAAAGTGTTAGTTTTTAAAAACGCATTTTGAAAAAGAGAAAATATTTGAAATATTTTTGCAAGAATTAAGCAATTTATAAGTCATAAAAACACCAAACTATTCATTCTAAACTTAGTCTCTATTCAAAAACTTGTTATCAATCAAGGTTAGCATTAAAATTGTATCTCTCATCTAATCTATTATTTTACTCTGAGTCATATGCACCTTCATGACCGTGAAGTTCTGAATCAAAATTTTTCAACTCTAATACTTATGCCTTATGTTTATAAACTTTGATGGTAATATCCCTTAGTTCTGTTAGGCTTTCTAATTCGCCTATGTAATTAGTCTTAGGTTGGTGACTCCCAAACCAGATGGTCTTAGGGCACCAGATGAGAAACACCCCAAGGACTTAAGGACTCGAGCAAATAAGTTCACAAACTCAAGGATTTATTAATTATATCGACCACTTTTAGCTGTGAATACTTATGCTTTATGAGACACAAATACCCAGCTTTATCAAAAAAATTTATATATATATATATTTGTTTGTGTTTTTGTTTTTCTCTTTCTCTTTTTTCTATAAGGTATAAGAATCTTTGTTTTTGAACTCTAAGTGTGTAAGTGTATAAAGTATGCATATTTCATCAAGGTAAATCAAGACTAAATTACTTTTTCAATTTTTCTTTCTAACCATAGAAATCAAACAAATAATCTTATTTTGACCAAGTATAAGAAATCTTAATTATGATTCTGATATTCCTTAAAATTAACTTAATTTCTTACTAAAAATAGGTCAAATATTGTTTCTCTTTTCAAAAAGTTTTTAAAAGAAAAGAAAATGTTATATTTTTTATTTTTTTAAATAAATAAAAAGAAAACCTATGTTATATTAGAATCCTCCCCTACATCTATCTCATGTATTGTCCTTAATGTATGAATGAATGCATATGCATGAAAAAGAAGAAAGGGAAGAAAACATGTTACCTCAAAGCAGTGGTTTCCGGTGGTGATCGGATTGGGCCAGCGTTACTGCTCAATCTAAATATTGTGGCTTATCTTGGAACCACCTTCGATGACATCTTTCCTATTTATAGAGTTACAACCCCAAGTGAATAGGATCATGCATACCTTAACATTAAAATCATCTAGGTTATATGACCAATCTTGGAATCTCATCTCGGAGTTATTATGGTCTATACCTTGGTCCAACAATAGAATGTGACTTGGAGGAATGGTTAACTTGGGCTCAAGAATGAAAGGTTCAAAAATTAATACTAACTTGGAAAAATTAAGTTTAGATTCGATAGTCGATTTTAGTTCAATAGTTGGTTCCAAATCAAAGAATTTAATTCACATACATTTCTCCCCAATGGAATGTGACATCCAAAATAGATGATTCAATTTCAAGATCAATAGGCACGAAAATCAATGTTGGCTCAGGAAATGGGTCCAAATTAGGTAAGGATACCAGAGTCAATATAGATTCAAAGTTAGGAACTAAATCACAAAGTTGAGGATTGAGGTCACATTTAGGGGTGAGCATCGGTCGGTTCGGTTCAGTTTTTGCTAATTTTTATAAAACCGAACCAAACCGATTAGACTTAGCAACCGAACCGAACCGAATCGACTCAGTTCGGTTCGGTTTTTTCGGTTTTTTCGGTTAGGCCAATATTTTTCCCATCTTTTCTTACATTTTTTATCACCATTATATTATCATTTTTTAATATTCTAATCTCAAATATTCAATACCCAAATTAGAAATAAAAAAACGACCCTAACCACAATGTGAATTAAAATTTTCATATTCTAAAACTTTTACGCTATATTTGGGCTCTTAAATCAAAACTCACATCATTATTACTAACTTTTAATGGCAAGAATGAAAAAAAAAGAACTATATTAATATAAATATTATTCTTAATTGTGATGGTGTGCTTAACATAACTTTCACATATTCAACATAAAAAAGATGGTATTGCTAGAAGTAATGAGATAAGTTTTCACCAGTTTTTTTATAAACTATATGATTCACTAAATTGAATTTGGGTGGGGTGATATATAGGGTGAGAGATTCGGTTCGGTTCGGTCGAGTTCGGTTTTTGAAACACAAAACCGAAACTGAACCGAACTAGAGCGGTTCGGTTCGGTTCGGGTTCGGGTTTCGATTTTTTAGTCGGTTATTTCGGTTATAACCGAACTCTGCTCACCCCTAGTCACATTCACATTCAAGTTCATTTTCATTGAATGAAAACTTGCCAGTTTGTCAAAAATTTCAAATTGGTTAAGTTCAACTTGGTGTGATGAAATTGAATCTTGGTTAAGGTCTCCAAGATATCATGATTCTTAGTTCTTATCAAGATGGTTAGGGCAAGTGGGAATGGTTGAAAATGTGTTAGCTAGAGTTTTCTTATCCCTATCTTTTACTATATTGATTAAACGACCCATTTGTGCTTCTAACTATTGATAGATTGGGTAAAATCATTTCCAGACTAAATCAGGGTTTCCATACTCATTTCTAAGTCAGTAGGTCCTTCTTGTTATGGAATTGAAAAATGGAGTAAGAATCTTGAATTTATGAATTTTGTGGATACTTGAGCCTATTGGATTTCGATATTGCAAGTACTCAAGTATGGCTTTCTTACTCTTTTCTATATCAGATTCTTCTTTTATAGGTTTATCAGAAAATGGAGCATATGAAGAAGATTGTTGGAAAGGTGGTTGATAATATGATTCGGGGGTTGTATCCCCACTGACTCTGTGAAGAGTAGAGATGATTATTCCAGTCTTATTCATAATATTGGGACTGAGGCATATGTTGATTCGGATAAGACCAATCCGGCATAATTGAAAGAGGTCGGAGTGTAATATGGATTATTATTAAAATTGAAAAAATATTGTTATAATCCATTTTATAGAAAAAAACAAACAAACAAATAAAAAGAAAGAAAATCTAGCATAAATTAGGGGAGACCTTAAACCTAGATGACTCTTAACTGATTAGACTATTCACGGGGGTATATTGCAAAATCTGACCACAAGTTAATCGGCCAGGTAGGGGTAAGACTAGTGGGAGGTATCCATGCATAAGCAACAGGCCTAATTATGCCAAACCATTGTTTTTCGAGGTTTCACCTTTCAAGTCCCTACCTTTGACACCGATTTGACAAAAAGTCAAATTCTAACAACTTTCCCCTTAGATCAGTCTATTATTGAGTTCGATATGTCCCTAGAGCCAACATTTACTCAGTTTTAAGTTAGGATAAGTTAGTGAGTGAGGAGATAGTTTTGGGCTAAGTAAGAGTAATAACTTTCTCACCTTATCTTGTTTATAAGACAAGCCCTTAATTCAGTTTAATGCAATGTGTACATGTATATGAAAAGCAACACTTAAGCAATATAAATAATTCAAAAGTATTTCTATACTTCATGCTATGCACACTACATGTGCTCCAGCACTCTTCAACAATAATGAAATGTAACAAATTAGACAAGTGCCTAAATGCAAGTCTAAAAATATTTTTTTTAGCATTATAAGCAACCATATTACTGTTGAGGTTAGAATAGTGTGCAGAATATGTTAATAGGAAAACTCTAGGCTGAAGTAGCTAAATCCTTAAATTTCAAGCAACCTGTAAAAAATTACAGTTAGTAGTTCACTATAAATGCTGTGAAAATGCAACAACACAGTTGTGAGTTCTGATGCTCTACCTTCTTGGATAGAGGCACAAAGTAGCAATATGTCCACTGCAGCTCCTAGTTTTCAAATATTAGCCCCTGCGCACAAAAATAGAGAAGAGAAAATTAAACCGTTTATTGTAAATCAAAAAGAAAAAAACTTACCGTCCCTCCCCACCAACGGCGCCAAATTTGATTGAGGTATTCCTGCACAGAAAATTACAAAGTTTAAAAATGAAGAATAGAAATGTGCAAGGTTACTCAATACTACCGCTGTAGCGAGTGGCTATGCGCGTTGTGATCCACAAGGAGGGACTAGCGATATAAGCGTTTAAGTAAGTTCATTTTTTTAAGTTTACAAAAAACATTTTAGGGAACTCTTCTCAGTTTAGAAAAAGAAAGTAAAAATGTTAAATTAATTTTATGAAGAAGATGGAAGAATAATTGTGGGATTGTTGTTTTTCAAAAGATATAAAAACTAAGTTAAAGAGAAAGAAATGAAAATAAGAGTTGGTTTTTGAAATTGTTTTTTAAACTAAGAAATTAAAATAGAAAAGAAATGTTTACTTACCTCTTCAACGCTCGCTTACCTTGGATCCGTCGCAATGACTTACTTTGTCTTTGAAGGCGAGCAGAGCATGGTCTATAGGATCTTCCCCATTCTCAAACTGCACTATGAATTAAAAGGCAAGCAGGAAAATAACAAAGGAGCGGTTATCCATCAACATAAGTCATCAATGACACTTCCAATGGTAAGGCAGTTTCGAGGCTATAAGAATCACTTGGATTTACAAACACATAGAGGGAAGCAAATAAAAATAAGAATAAAGAAGAAAATACAACTTTCGATTTGATTAAATAACAATGAAAGAAAAGAAGAATACTTATACTGGTGTCACTCTCAGTACAAACTTCACTCTCTTTCTCCCATGAAACTCTTCTTCTCTTCTAAGTACATAAATAAATTAGAAAATTACATTAAAAGAAAAACAAAACTCTAAACTATACTAAAGTAAAAATCCTTGCTTAAACTCTCTATGAGTCATTACTTTGCCTTACAGAAATTGCAGGTATTTATAGGATAAGAAGATAAGGGAGAGCATATAAAGATAGGGAGTGCAAATGCTCCCCCTGATTCCTCTAGATTGTCGCGGATCCAGGGCTTTGGCAGCGGATCCGCGACTATCAGGCCAGATCCAGGGGTGCATGGAATCTGGCCCTCCGATGCTTCTTTATCTTCTGATAGATTTTTAGTTTAGGCTCCGAATTTGATGATATACTCGTTTGATCTTCAACTAACCGAATAAATTCTCAAAAACTGATTGATCTGGGATTATCCTCGGTTAACCAATAGATCCAATTAAATCAGAATTTAACTGAGTTTTATTTTGTTTTATTTTCTTTCTCTCCATGATTATCTTCTACAAATAGACATTTAAGACAAGAAAATTAGCAAATTTATTACATGATAAATGTAGAGTATGATGAAAAGAATGCAAAATACATGTACGATTAGTTTCCTTATTTGGATTATTCCTTCGATGTACTAATCTCACGGATCGATAATTTAGACTCATATAATTGGTTTTGTCACATTTACTTTACTTGCTGTCTCATTGCCTACTCATATATGCCTGTTCTCACGACATAGTTTTTAATACATGCTCTTTGACTCAGATTCATCGATACATGTGTGCTAATCTATGTACGCTACTTGACACTCATCTTACCACTCGTTGGGGAGTTTCTGACTCCCTTGAATCTGCATGTCCAGATCTTAGAGATTGGACCGTAATGGACTTCTTATTGATCAGAGTAGCGCAGCGATAGCGTCGTGGATCAGCAGTAGACCAGTCTGAGACCCTATCATTCCAGGCCCCCTGCTTGTCTCTCGAGTCTTCTTTTATAACTCGTGAGCACTTTTTGTATTGTTTATAATTGTATATTTCCTTGTATTCTTGCATTTGCGCCTATCAAAGATGTAATATTCTTGTAATTTTTGTCACACCTGTGATAACTTTGTAATGTACTCATATGTTGGAATATAAAATGTACCACATACTTTCGTACTCTGATTTGTACCTGTACTGGTGCTTAGTGTACATTTGTGAGGGTATTTTTGACTTACGTTTATACGTCACAGTAACGTCTTTCTACCCACGGGATCGAGGTATTACAATATGTTTTTAGTTATTGATTTAACTTTTTTAGTTAAAACTAGCAATAAGAAAATATAGATGCAAGCATATACCATCAATTTGGGCAATATTTGCATTTATTGAAATTAAAGTATTAAACTACTTTTATCAAAAATAATTCTAAGGATACTAGTACAAATCAGTACAAGATCTAAATCTACCCTTAACCTATTTTAGGAAAAGATTTCAATTTGGACCCAAGTCTAAATCCGAATCTGATTTCCTTTTCGCATTCGAATTAGGATTCGGAGTTGGATCAATATGAACCCAAAACATACATCAAAACTCAATGTAGGAAAAGAAAACTCGGTTCTTAAACATGCATCTGAGATGAAATTGTTTGTTTTTGCTGCCTTTTTTTCTCTTTTTTTTTTTTTGGTTGAATACTTCTGTGTTCTTCTTTCATCTTTTTCCCTTTAATGTACAAAACATAAAATCTCTCACTTTAAGAAGGAGGAAACTTGTACTCGCCTTGTGTTAATGTTAGTAAAACGATGCTTTCTTCAATATCTTACCAACTATGTTCAAGTTCCTCTTTGATTTTTTTCTTGTTCGCGCAAACAACTTAAAATCTCCTACTTCCCAGAGAAGAAACTTCTATTGTGTTATCTTATGTTGGCAAAAAGCATGCTTTCATATTCCGACATTTTTAATCAAACCAACTGCGCTCCGCTGATGCAAAACAAATTTGTTTTACACTTGGCATGTTTGGATTCATGGAAGTGGGAGGGAAATGAGAAGTGAGAAAACTCCCACTTTTCTTATTTGTTCTGAACCAGAAATAAAAAAATAGAAAAATTCTTTTTCCTTTTCTTTTTCTCTTTACACATCCTTTTTATAGTGTGCTACAGTTAATATTGATCATGTAAATTTCAATTATAATAAATTGTACTTAATGTATTAATTTTGATGCCATGTAAATCTCACCGATAGTTCAATTACAGTTCAAAAATATTATTTCAGATTAATATTTAATTTAATATTATTTATAATCAACTTTCTCACTTCCACTCTACTAACCAAACACCGAAAAACACAATATATTTTTTTCACTTACACTTTCACATTATAACTATAGTTTCACAATTTTCATCCTCATTTCTCATTTACATATTTTTCTCCTACTTTCAGCAAACCAAATGAGGTCTCGATCCACCATCTATTTGTAGGACCCAAACCCGTCAAGTGAAGAACGGGTCCGAGTCATCAAGGCAGCAGCATGAGTCAAGAGTCAAGACTGCTGCTGCTTTCTTCAAGGGCAATTAAGTAATTAAAAAATACATGGTGCTAATATAATATTAAAATAAGCGGCGTGAACCGGGGTATGTTGGATTCTTTCCAATCTCTGACCTCGTCTTGAACCAACGCTGGCTGCTGACTGACCTCCGATTGACCGCATCAAGTTCACGATCCACTGCTACTCCTGTGTCCTCTGCCTTTTCCTATTCAATCCAGACAAAAATGACAGATCTCCTGTACAGCACCAAACAGCAAATCCCAAACATGCTCCCACCCATTTAGTGCCACGTCACCCGAGTCTCCGAAGGTCATGTGGGGCCCGCGTCAATCTCCCACTACTGCGCCTGTTCCTGTCACATACAGAAAGACCCGGTTAATTTGTCACCAGAACTTGACGAAGCATATGTCTTTGTATTTGTATTTCTAATTACAAAAAGATATAAATAGATAAATGTTACATTCACTCGTACGTAACACATCATCATAGCTCTCCTAGCTCATTCATATAAATAATTTAGGCTAAATTTCTCAAAACAATCATGAACTATTATTCTTTTTTTTTAAAAAATATATAAACTATCAAAAACTCAAAATAATAGCACAAGCTATTTTAGACATTCTCAAAAAATTTCAAAAAAGTGAAAAAAATAGTCCCTCACATAGGGCCTGTTTGGTTAAGGGTGGAAGTGAGAAAGTAAGGAAGTGAGAAGTGGTATTAATTCCTTTAGAACTTGGGAATTGGTTAGTAAGTTCTCCGGTTTTTAGATGTTGTTGGGAAGTGTGGTTTGGAAAATGTTATGTCTTTTCCGGTGTTTGGATGGTAATGGAAAGTGGAAGTGGAAAAGTTGACCACAAAGTTGACCGCAAAATAATTAAAATAAAAATTAATTAAGAAAAATAAAAATGGATTGTACTTAGAATGCAAGTCAGATTTACATGACCAAAAAATTAACTGCTTTATGCTACAACTTA